>OY987242.1:12928065-13134931 GCA_963920765.1 Ulota crispa
ATATGAAAAAACTAGAGTAAAAGAAAAGAAGTAGGAAACAAGTAATTAAAAGAGGCCAATGTGTTCCTTCGCTAGTAAAAGTCCTTTACTTTTAGTAAGAATAAAAATAAAATAGGACAAAAGTAAAGTGAAAGAAATAAAACGTAGTAACAAAAAACAAATACAAAAATCAATATGTGGCAGGGTTGCTCTTTACTAATTACCTTTTTTTGTCAATGATTGCTAAAAGGGGTAAGAAGCTTATTTGTGTGTCATTTTTTTGGAGCTCCATGACAGCAAACTCAACAACACTTCACACTTCATGTCCACTATGTATGGCACATTCTTAGAGAATTCAACTTGACTTAAATTTTTAATTGCTTATGTGTAAAGTACTTAGTCTTGCCCCCTTTTTTGTTTAGGAAATTTAATTAATACTACTACTCTACTAACACCATAATCTTAAATCATCAAAAAGGAAAATAAGGTTTAACAAAACATCTATGAAGTTCTTTAATTTATTTAAACACTCTAGCACTTAAACATTACTACTTTCAATATAGGATCCTTTTTGTGAACCTAGAGGCAACAAGAACCACCTAAACATTACTAATTTTTTGGAGGGCTTTTTGTTGTGATCTAAGAGGCAATACAAAGCGCTTAGACATTACTATTTGTTTTGAGGGTTCCTTTTTCTACGCTTGGAGGCAACCAAAAGCACTTAGACATTACTAGTTGCTTTGTTTGTAAACTTGGAGGCAATGAAAAGCACCTACATATATATTTGTATATAAATTTTTTTGGAGGGGGAGGCATTCTTGGTAACGTGTGCAAGGGAAAGTGACCACTTAATAAACAATTCCAAATAAGATATAACTTTATATCAAACACTTTCAGCCGTTCCTAAAATTTACTGTAGACATCAATCATGGAGGAATTGAACCACTAAAACTGCCCCTTGGAGCATGATTGTCCTACTCTAGCTTACACTAACACATATACAAACAATACTAACTAAAGCCTTACTAACTCCACCATTATTCTCACTCAAGCATTACACCAACTTTAGCATTACACTTACTCAAACATTAGACTAACATAAAATTCTGTAACAACTCAAACAATCTATTCAAATGCACATGAAGCACTGAAGCACAAATCATAGTGAATGATAAAAGAAATAAAATAGGTTAGGTTTTGCTTAGTAAAACAAAATTATCATCCAATGAAATAACTTTGTCACTACTGAAGTCATTGTAGCACTAGCCATTACAATAGTACAAGCTGAATAGAAGCCAAGCAGTTGGATCTAAAAATCCAAAAAGAAGGTTTCCAATGTCTGATCCTAATTTAACGTAATTGTTCTATTAACAAAGTAGTATAGGAATCTCAACCCAAAAACAAGGCATTTACAAACAAAATGGGAACTCCTTTGTAAATCCACAGACGTTCTAAATTGAGGACTTTCCCTTCCGGATTTTGTGTCTTGTAGTTTTAGCCATGGAAACCCGCTCATGCATTGGGGGTCTTCAATTTTTTTTTGCTTTCCTGGGGACTTTTGGATGACCTTACCTTTTTCACATGCAACTTCAACAACGCCTTCCCCATTCAAGCTGCTTGATCCCACATTCTTATCAATGGTGGGCCCCTTCTTGCGCACGGCAGCTACTCCCCCACATTCCTCCATATGTTCTGACCCAAACTCGGAATCGGACTCTGAAGCATCATACAATCCATCTTCTGAGGCAGCTTTGGTAGTTTTAGCTTCATCAAGAGGCTCTTCAATTGTGGATGCTAGTCCCTTCTTGACAGGAAGCCTCCTTTGCTTGCCTTCAAAATCTAATCGCAAATGACTGCCACCCTTCTTTCCAACCTCAACTTCTTTACGCTTCTTCCCAAGGCCATTTGGATTGACCAATTTTTTTCCAGGCCTTTGCATCTTGCTCCCCTTGCTTCCAATTGAAGGGCTAATAGTACCAGATCTAGAAGCCGGTGGGGCCTCCGGATGTGAGAAAGGGATCCAGGCTGTACGCTTTAATTCTAGAAAAAAGGAAATAACATGAATTAGTAGACTTTCATACACACTACATTGAAGACTATTACTAAGTAAACTCCACATGCCAACAACTATAATCAAATAAGCTTCATTAAATTTGAGGTTCTCAAAATGTTTTGAAACATAACTTGAAGATAGTACCTATTAATAGTTGAAATGAAGAACCACAAAAGACCATAGAGTTCTACTAGAATTTTAAAAGTATGTTTAAATAAATGAAGACCCTCAAACCATAACTTATTTAATGAAAGTTAAATTAACATGCTTCAAGCACCATTAAATAGAATCAAGCATGCATAAAAATCCTTTAACACAAAATACTATAATCAAATGAGGATTAAGTAACTTCAAACCATCCAAGACAAATTGATAGGGGAACCACAGAACTCAGAGGTCGGTGAATTGTAATCAAATGAGATTTGAACTGATTCAAGTACCCATTGAAGTAATAAAAAATGACAAACAACCCAAAAGTGTAAAAATCTGCCATCATAGTAGGTTTTAGACCCTAAATAACCTTTGGCTATGAAGTTTTGCAATCAAAAACAGAGTGAGGATACTTGAAGTACTAGGAACTAGAATTAACCGAACCTATTAGACCCTCAATTCAAAAAACAAAGACCAAACAAAAATTTAGTACCTCCAATAATTGAGAATGTAATTGAACATGACCCTACAAGGTGTAAGATAAAAAGTTTAAGAGCAAACATAATTTAACAGTATACAAGTAACCACAAATGTAATGGGAAGTCCTAAAACGCCTTAAGACTTTGAAAAAACCAAAATAAAAGGAGATCATAGTTCATGAACACCCTTTATGTTAAAAACACCAAAAAGCAAAGCAGATTTTAGAACTTTGAATTACAATTGACTAGAATTGGAGGGTCCTAAACAATCCAAAAGTTCAAAAACTCTACCTTCTTCATCAGAGACAATGGAAGCAAGTTCTTCTCCGACAACCTTTTTTGCTTCTCCACTGACCTTTTCTACTTCTTTGTTGCCCTTTACTGGCTTATACCCAAATTGAAACCACCAACTAGGGTGCATTTCTAGGCCAGAATCTTTCAAACAATTTCTTGTAGAACTTGAAAAATGTACATTGGCACACCAAGAATGGTAACCATGTCTACAAGATGCAATCTTACAATCCCACTTAGGCCAAAATGATTTATTGCAAAAAGCGCAAGGATGAGAGACAAGACAACAATCTTCAACTCCATCAAACTTACTATCAACAATACTAGACTATCGTGGTCGTGGGAGTAGATTGGGGAGATCACAACCAGCCTTCAACACTTGAAGTTGGGCCTTCACGGCATCCTTTTGCTGATGGAGAACCTTGAATTTCTCCAAAGCACATTTCTCTACACTTGAGGCAGCTATTGCTTTCACGCGGGCCTTCTCGTGCTCCACATCACCCGTAGCTAGCATCTCAGCAAAGGTATCCAAAACTCCTGACTGAGCATCTATTTGTCTCCTCAACTTACCAACCCCGGGCAAACTCTTCCACTCCAAGTTGGATGCATCAGATGCACTGGCCTTCATCACAACCACTTCAGCTTCAAACTGTCAAAGCTTCTCAGACGTTGTTTGAAGAAACTCACGTTGATTTGTTAGCTAGGTATCTACGCGCAGAAGGTCTAAGGTGTCTTGTTCCTTCTTCTCCTTTAGCAACTCCAAGGTTAAGGACACAGCCATGACCTCTTCATCTAAGGCAGTCAAGTAAGTGGTCCATTCTGAAATGAGCATGGCAGAATCATATTGAGTCACCGCACTTGGAGGAGGCTGATCTAGGTCTAGTCTTCCATGCTTTAGGTGATCACGTTTGGGGCGCTCCATGCTGCGACTACCACTCTTTGGATTCTCTTTGTCAGAGTCCAGATGGATAGATCTTGTAAGACCCGATTGAGATCCCACTCTTATAGATTGTTTCCTAGCAACTCGCTCTTCTCTCCTAATCCTATCCCAAATACACCATTTGCCAAAAACTGCCCAATTCACAAGTACAGGCGGCTCTTTTTTCATACAAGTGAACCCTTGTGCCTCTGCCTTGTTAATGCAACAAATCCCAAGAAGAACTGTCTTCTGGTGACAAATCATCCATATTTTTTCTGTCTCTCTGCAAGTGTCCTTGTTGTCATGGTGGGTGTAGTGGTATGCATTCTTGCCATTAACTAGCCCAAACCACCTCTCAACCTTAGCCTTGACACAAATTCTTCCTATCTTCAATTTTTTTGGAGACTTTCCCTTGTTTGACAAGCCATAGACTAATTCAAAAGTTTTCCTGGACACTGGCGTTTTGCCATCAAAAACAATGGTAGGCTCCTCGGCATAGAGAGGCGAGACCTAAATGCTTACGATGTTCTCCACTTTCACTCTAACACCCTGCTCCTCAACCTTGACTAGGTCCTCCCCTCCAATTCCACCCTCACTGCTACTATCATCAAACATCAGAACCACTCTTAACTACTTCAAGCTCCCACAAGCTTCCACTGACAAAAGAAAACCCAAGCGTGCATGCACTAACTAAAAAACCAACCAAATCTGCACAAACTCAATGCAGAGAACAATCAGACATGCACAACCTCAGCAATCACAAATGCACGACCTCAGCAATCACAAATGCACAAACGCAGTGCAGAGAATACTCACACTTGTAGTTCCATGACACAAAGCTAGGAGGGCAGAGAATCACAAAACAAAACAAACACAAGTGTGCAGCTGATTGCGCACCAACATTCAAAAACAAGCGCAAAGTTAAACCCTGCTCCATCCAATCGCTTGCACACCCTGCAGATCAACGGCTGCGCCCGCACAATGGGTCTGACGTGTTTAGGGGTCGCCCACCTTTAATGAGACAAGTAAAAGCATTTATAGGGCCCTAATTTTCTCGGACACCTGCTGTCATTAAATCTTGACTTACCACAGCTGCATTCAATTGGAATTTGAACACCCTCCACTAAGGACACTGGTAGAAAATTCAACACAAAATCAACAGAATTTCAATAAAAAACTATTGATTTTTTTTGTGGATTTGGTCAAGTTAATTTGGATACTTTTCTATTGATTTTCTGTTGATTTTTTGTTGATTATTTACTGTTTTTTGTTAATTTTCTGTTAATTTTTTGTTGATTTTTTGTTCCTTTTCATGTATTTTATGTTGTTCAATTCTATTTTTTTTCAATTTTTAATTTTTTTTTTCATAGAATTTTATTTTATTTTATAAAAAAGTGAAACTTTTTAAGGGCCGAGCAACAGCCCGTACCACTGGGCAGGGCTGCCAGCAGTGAAGTTTGAACCCCCCATCTCCGAGCTTACACTCCACAATTCTACCACATTACTCACAACCATTAGAGCACGTGCACCTACACATGTGCACAATAGAACCATGATTCTATTTGTACATTAAATGTTCATGTTTTTAGTAAGCCAGTAGATGGAGGCTATTTTGGCCCGTTAAAGGACTTTTTTTCAAAAAACTTAGAACTAAGAAACATTGGCAAATATATTTTACTTTCACCTCCAACAATTTTTTTTGGACTTCAATCTTTTTATCAAAAGTTATGAACTAAAATCAAAGAAGATGTTTAGAAATTTTAAATAAATTGATTATTTTCATCCTCATGATTTTGTTTATAAATTTTTATTGGAATTCACAAATCTCAAAAGAATTGTTGCAGGCAAAGGTTGGATTCATTAATAATCATTATTTAGTGCTAGTTTTTTTGTAAAAAGAACCTTATTTTGTTAAAATAGCCTCTATAGTTTGATAGCTTTAAATAACATGAAATCGTGAAACGTTACAGAATTCAAACCTTGCAATTATAAAATCAAAATTCTATTGACTTTTGAACAGTTTTGGATAGTTTTTAAAGGCATTAATATGTGAACCACACCCTTTGAACTACTGTACTACACCCCTAGGGTAAATTTTAGATTTCTACCATCAAAAATTTGAGTTTGAGAATTTTGAATTCAAATTTGGACTTAAAGACCATGATATTGTCTAGCACCATAAAAAAAGTTGCAATTCAATAACACCCAATGAACAAGCTTGTCTTTTTTTACAAACAAAAGTAAAAGTAACAATTTTCTCCCTAACTAAACTTTTTCATTGGGTGTTGTTGAATTGCAACTTTTTTTATGGTTCTAGACAATACCATGGTCTCTAAGTCCAAATCTGAATTCAAAATTCTCAAACTCAAATTTTTGATGGTAGAAATCTAAAATTTACCCCGTGGTGTGGTATAGTAATTGGAAGGGTGTGGTACACATATCAATTCCCATCTTTTAAAACTTATAAAAATATTTTATAAGATTGTTTTTTTTTAATTCATTTGGCTAGTAATAGAAGGAAAAATACTAAAAATACCCTTTAAGTCTTTCAAAATAACAAGTTTATGCCAAAAATATTTGAAACATAAAAAATATTCCTTATTTTTTATAGGAATATCAATTACATTCCTATTATTTTGGAAAATTAATAAAAAAGCTCTTCCATTTTGAAATGTTGAATATATCCTTGTGTTATTTGAAATGTAAAAATCACCTTTGGTTTCTTGTAAGAATTTGCATTAAACTATACACTTGGTTATCATATAACACAAAGATATAAATAATTTAAAATATTTGAGGAGCATTTTTAATATTTTCCCAATATATTAGAAGCATTGTTGATATTTATACAAAAAGGAAAGATATTTTAGGTACTTTTAATCCTTGAGGGACATATATGATTTTTTCAAAGAATTGAGGAACATCTTTTATATTTATTTGTAAAGAAATTTTGGTATTTGAAACAACAAAATGTTGTACTTTTTGTATAAAATTTTGTTGAATTAGTGAAGTTGTGTCCAAAAGTATCTAGATCAACAGAAAACTGTTGATTTTTTTGTTATTATGGTCATGTGTTTACTTGAATTTAAAGGCTGCTAATTTTAAATCTTACCAAATTGTGAAAAGTAAAGAAAATAAAACTCGTCAATGTACACTTAAGCTTCTAAAAGATTCTTTTTTTTTGAAAACTTCTTTTATTTTTTAAAACTTCAAAACATTTTAATGAGGTCCAAAAAAATTCTAGAAAGATTTCAAAAACAAACCTAAACTATTGTAATAGTTTTTTTATTAAAAATATTTTAAAGTATTTTGATGAATTACAAAAAGATTCCTAAAGGATTCTAATTCAGTCTAAGAGATTCTATTTCTATGAATATTTTGAAGTACTTTAACAAATTTCATAAAGATTTTAAAAAGATTCTCAAAGATTCCAAAAAGGTTCTTGAAAATTCTCAAAGATTCTCAAAGATTTTTAAAATTTCAAACAAGATTCTCAAAAGATTTCCAAAGATTCTTAAAGATTCTCAAAGCTTCTCAAAGCTTCCAAGAAGATTCCAAGATTATTCTTAAAGATTTTCAAAAAATCTCAAAAATTTCAAAATTCCTAGAACATTTTCAAAGATTCTCAAATATTCCAAACTTTTCTCAAAGATTCTCAAGAATTCTCAAAGATTCCAAGAAGATTCTCAAAGATTCCTAGAAGATTTTCAAAGATTTTCAAAGATTCTCAAACATTTTCAAAGATTCCAAAAAAACTTGAAAAGATTTCCAAAGATTTCCAAAGATTATCAAAGATCCTAAAAGATTCTTCAAAGATTCTCAAATATTCTCAAAGATTCTCAATTGTCTTCAAACATTCTCAAAGATTCCAAAAAAACTTGAAAAGATTTCCAAAGATTTCCAAATATCCTCAAAGATTCCTAAAAGATTCTCAATTGTCCTCAAACATTCTCAAAGATTCCATAAAAACTTGAAAAGATTTCCAATGATTTCCAAAGATTCTAAAAGATTCTCAAAGATTCCAAGAAGAATCTCAAAGATTCTAAAATCTTGAGAAGATTCTTAAATATTCTTAAAAATCCTAAAAAGATTTTCAATGATTTCCAAAAGATTCTTGAAGATTCACAAAAAACTTCCAAAAGATTCCCAAAAGATTCCAATTTTTTTGTTGATTTACATAATGGTGTCCAAATCAACAGAACGTATTTAGTTTTTTACAGAATTCTGTTAAATTAGTCAATTAGCGTGGGCAACTGCCCAAATCAACAAGAAACTGTTGGTTTTTTGTTGTTTTGGACGGAGTTTTGTACTAGTGGATGTGGTGGCGCTTAGTGAAGATTCATTTTTGGGTGGAATTAGACGCGGGAGTGGATACAAGGGGTATGTTGAACAATACATTTGAAGGTCAAGAGCAATTACAAGCATAGGTTATGGAGGCTTTTGAGGTGGCTGACGAGGTTCACCAAATGTGTGGCGGAGTACCTGATTGTGATCAACTTGATTGGAGTGAAGGCGAGAGTGATCCTCTAGAAGATGGTGGAGACAACGACTTGGAGGCCATTGTGGAGGACACAAATTTTGAACCACAGGTACTTGAGGAGGCAATGAAACCGTTGTATGAAGGGGCCAGAAGTACCAAGCTTGCAAGAACCATTCTTCTTATGAATGTTTGCACTGTCCACAGTGTAAGCAATAGTTTTGCGGACAAGCTTTTCACTCTACTGCATTGACAAATTCTTCTAGTGCAGAATTGCCTCCCGCACAACTATTATAGTGCAAAGAGCTTAACAAGCAAGTTGGATTTGTCATATCTGACAATTCACGCTTGCAAGAACAGGTGCGTCTTGTTTAGAGGGGAGCTAGCCAAAGCTAACGAAAGTCCCAAATGCGATGGACCAAACTTTTAAGACATGGTTTGCAAGAAAATCACAGTGAAGGTACTGAGGCACTTCCCACTCATTTCTAGATTGCAAAGGCTTTTCCGCAGTCCTTCCATCTCGAAGTTGCTGAGATGGCACTCCAAAAATTGCAGCGACAGAGTTGGTGGAGACACCCCACTAATAGAAAACTCCTTCCAAAACAACAGAAAACCAACAATTTCTTGTTAATTTGGGCACTTGCCTATGCTAATTGATTAATTTAACAGAATTCTATAAAAAACTAAATAATTTCTATTGATTTGGACACCATTATCTAAATCAACAGAAATTTTGGAATCTTTTGAAGATCTTTTGGGAATTTTTGTGAATCTTTAAGAATCTTCAAGAATCTTTTGGGAATCATTGAGAATCTTATTGAGATTTTATAATCTTTGAGAATCTTTTAGGAATCTTCATGAATCTTTGGAAATCTTTTAGAATCTTTTCAAGTTTTTTTGAAATCTTTGAAAATGTTTGAGAACAATTGAGAATCTTTGAGAATCTTTTAGGAATCTTTGAGAATCATTTGGAATCTTTGGAAATCTTTTCAAGTATTTTGGAATCTTTGAAAATGTTTGAGAACAATTGAGAATCTTTGAAAATCTTTAGGGATCTCTTGAAAATCTTTTATGAAATTCAAAAAATCTTTGAAAATCTCTAAGAATTTTCAAGAACTTTTTTGGAATCTTTGAGAATCTTTTAAAGTCTTTATGGAATTTGTTAAAGTACTTCAAAATACTTATAGAAATAGAATCTCTTAGATTGAATTAGAGTCCTTTAGGAATCTTTTTGTAAATCATCAAAATACTTTCAAAAAAACTATCACAATAGTTTAGGTTTGTTTTTGAAATCTTTCTAAAACCTTTTTGGACCTCATTAGATTTTTTTGAAGTTTTCAAAAATAAAAGAAGTTTTCAAAAAAAAAAAATCTTTTAGAAGTTTGAGTGTACATTGACTGGTTTTATTTTCTTTACTTTTCACAATTTGGTAAGATTTAAACTTAGCAGCCTTCAAAGTCAAGTAAAAACATGACCATAATAACAAAAAACTCAACAGTTTTTTGTTGATCTAGATACTTTTGGACACAACTTCACTAATTCAACAAAATTTTATATAAAAAGTACAACATTTTGTTGTTTTAAATACCAAAATTTCTTTACAAACAAATATAAAAGATGCTCCTTAATTCTTTGAAGAAATCATAAATGTCCCTTAAGGATTAAAAGTACCAAAAATATCTTTGTGTTACATGATAACCAAGTGTATAGTTTAATGCAAATTCTTACAAGAAACCAAAGGTGATATTTACATTTCAAATAACACAAGGATATATTTAACATTTCAAAATAGAAGAGTTTTTTTATTAATTTTCCAAAATAATATGAGTATAATTGATATTCCTACAAAAAATTAGGACTATTTTTTATGTTTCACATATTTTCGGCGTAAACTTGATATTTTGAAAGACTTAAAGGGTATTTTTAGTAATTTTCCTTCTATTACTAACCAAATGAATTAAAAAAAAACAATCTTATAAAATATTTTTATAAGCTTTAAAAGATGGGAATTGATATGTGTACCACACTCTTCCAATTACTATACCACACCACAAGGTAAATTTTTGATTTCTAGCATCAAAAAGCTGAATTTGAGAATTTTGAATTCAGATTTGGACTTAGAGACCATGGTATTGTCTAGAACCATAAAAAAAGTTGCAATTCAACAACACCCAATGAAAAAGTTTAGTTAGGGAGAAAATTGTTACTTTTACTTTTGTTTGTAAAAAAAGATAAGCTTTTTCATTGGGTGTTATTGAATTGCAACTTTTTTTATGGTGCTAGACAATATCATGGTCTTTAAGTCCAAATTTGAATTCAAAATTCTCAAACTCAAATTTTTGATGGTAGAAATCTAAAATTTACTCCAAAGGTGTGGTACAGTAGTTCAAAGGGTGTGGTTCACATATTAATGCCTTTAAAAACTATCCAAAACTGTTCAAAAGTCAATAGAATTTTGATTTTATAATTGCAAGGTTTTAGTTCCGTAACTTTTCACGACTTCATGTTATTTGAAACTATCAAACTATGGAGGCTATTTTAACAAAATAAGGTTCTTTTTACAAAAAAACTAGCACTAAATAATGATTATTAATGAATCCAACCTTTGCCTGCAACAATCCTTATGAGATTTGTGAATTCCGAAAAAAATTTATAAACAAAATCAAAAGGATGGAAACAAACAATTTATTTAAAATTTCTAAACACCTTCTCTGATTTTATCTCATAACTTTTGATAAAAAGATTGAAATCCAAAAAAAATTGTTGGAGGTGAAAGTAAAACACATTTACCAACTTTTCTTAGTTCAAAGTTTTTTGAAAAAAAGTTCTTTAATGGGCGAAAATAGCCTCCAAAGTCTACTGCATTACTAAAGACATGAACATTTAATGTACAAATAGAATTAAGACACTAATGCATGCATGTGCATTTGCACATTCTCTAGTGGTTTAGAGAATGTGTTAAGGTTGTGGAGTGTGAGAGGAGAGGTGGAAGATTCAAACCCCACTACCGGCAACTGCCCGAGAGTCCGGGCAGCTGCCCAAAGAGTCCGGGCAGCTGCCCAAAGAGTCCGGGCAGCTGCCAGAGAGTCCGGGCAGCTGCCCAAAGAGTCCAGGCAGCTGCCCAAAAAGTCCGGGCAGCTGCCCAAAGAGTCCGGGCAGCTGTCCAAAGAGTTCGGGCAGCTGCCCAAAAAGTTCGGGCAGCTGCCCATCCCCCTAAAAAGTTCACATTTTCTTAAAATATTAACAAATTCTATGAAAAAAAAATTTAAAAATGAGAAGAAATAGAATTGAACAACATAAAATAAGTAATAGAAATCAACAACAAATTAACAGAAAACTGTAAATAATCAACAGAAAATCAACAGAAAAGTACCCAAATCAACTTGACCAAATTCACAGAAAAAATCAACAGTTTTTGGTTGAAATTCTGTTGATTTTGTGCTGAATTTTCTACTAGTGCAGCGGCTGCTTTTTGTTTTTTAGCAAAGGATGCAAAGATTTATGCACTCAATATTTTCAAGGTGAGTCTTTCTAGTGCAAAAAATTCTTCAATTCCAAAGGAATACCGCGACTTGAGTGGAGCTTTTAGTGAGCAGGCATCAAATGAGTTGCCAAAACACGGCGTGGCGGACATGAAAATTGAATTCAAGCAGGGCCAGGAACCACGAAATACTGGTCTTTGACCTATGTCACCGGCGGAATTAGAAGAGCTTTGCAAGTATTTAGAGGAAAATTTTGGGAAATGATGGATTCAACAGTCCAAATCTTTGGTATTGGCACCAATTGTATTTGCCAAGAAGAAAGATGGTTCCATCAGAGTTTGCGTGGATTATCAAAATTTGAATAAAGTCACAATCCGAAATCGCTACCCGTTACCTCTTATTCCGGAGCTCACAGACCGGTTGGTGGGAGCAAAGATTTTCTCTAAGCTAGATATAAGACAGACGTACCATTGAGTACAGATGGCATTGGGACATGAGTTCAAAACGGGCATTCAAAACACGGTATGGGTTGTTCGAGTATTTAGTGATGCCTTTTGGATTAACCAATGCGCCTGCCCAATTTCAATCTTACATGCAAGAGATTTTTGGAGATCTATTTTACATTTGCGTGATAATATATTTGGATGACATCCTCATTTTTTCAAAAGATCTGGAA
Source organism: Ulota crispa (assembly GCA_963920765.1). Lineage (NCBI taxonomy): Eukaryota > Viridiplantae > Streptophyta > Bryopsida > Orthotrichales > Orthotrichaceae > Ulota > Ulota crispa. The sequence continues at coordinate 12,940,572 of OY987242.1, forward strand.
AAACATGTACGAGTCGTACGGGAAGTTCTTCAACGATTGAAGAAACATAGACTTTATACCAAGGAATCAAAGTGTCAGTTTCATTGTCAATCCGTTGAGTTTTTAGGAATGGTGGTGTCTACTAAGGGTTAGAAATGTGCTAGGACAAAGTTCAAACCATTAAGGATTGGCCCACACCAAAAACCGTGAAGGAAGTGCAAGCATTCCTTGGCTTTGCCAATTTTTATCGGCATTTTATATATAATTATTCTAGGATTGCCGTTCCCCTTATCATGTTGACAAAAAAGGATAAAAAATTTAAATGGACCATAGAAGTGGACCGGGCTTTCATGGAACTTTGATCAAGATTTCTCCAAGCACCGGTATTGCTCCATCCTAATTTTGAATGACCCTTCATTGTAGAGGCGGACGCATCCGATGTGGCAACAGGAGCTATTCTTTTGCAGCACGGGGATGATGGGCATCTCCATCCTTGTGCGTTTCGTAGTTTAAAAATGTCTCCAGCAGAATAAAACTATGATATCTATGATAAGGAGCTCTTAAGTATAATTTTGGCGTTTCAAGACTGGCGGGTATATTTAGAAGGATCACCGCATCAAACCCGGGTATTCTCGGACCACAAAAATTTGGAATATTTTCTTACTACGAAACAGTTAAACCGACGCCAAGCTCGATGGTTTGAATTCCTATCTGCTTTTAACTTTGAAATTCACTACCGGGCGGAATCGCTTAATGGAAGGGCAGACACTCTTTCTAGACGAGTGGATGTCACCGAAGGACAAAATAAAGAGAATCAACCTTTACTGCAATTGGCTGCGTTTGAGTCTCATGAACCGGTATGGGCGGATGTACAGATTATAGAACGACTTAAGACAGCGTTGCAAAATGATGCCACACTACAACCACTATTGTCATTTTTCAAAAACAATTCCAAGCAACTTCTCCGAGATATACGCCGACGACTTCAAGGATACACGTTGGATGATGGAATCCTTTGCTTTAAGGATTTGATATATGTACGAGACGATGAGGAACTTAAGCAGCATATTTTGCAATCTCGGCATGATGCACCAGCTGCGGGACACCAAAGGAGAGCTAAAACTTTGGATTTGGTTAGCCGAATTTTTTACTGGCCCACATTACGCCACTATGTTCACCGATACGTTGAAGGATGTGACTTGTGTCAACGGTCAAAATCAACTCATCATCTTAGATATAGATTAATGCAACCCATTTCGGCTGATTATGCACCTTGGAAAAGAATTTCTACCGATTTCATAGTAAAATTATCAAATAGCAGTGGACATGACTCTATCATGGTGGTGATCAATAAAAACACAAAACTAGGACATTTTATTCTTACAAAGGAAACGGTTACCTTCAACAAGACCGCTTCATTATATCTACATAATATTTGGAAGCTTCATGGCATACCAGAGGAGGTAATTTCGGATAGTGGGCCAGTTTTTGTCTTTGAGTTCATGAGAAGATTTTGCGAACATCTTAGGATTTGGCCATCTCCAACCACATTATTTCATCCTCAGGCGAACGGGCAAACCGAAAAAGTAAATCAAGTGCTTGAGCAATTTCTTTGAACTTTCAGTACAACCCAGCAAGATGATTGGGCCGATCTCCTCCCAATAGCGGAATTTGCGTATAACAACGCAAGTCATTCTGCAATAGGATTCTCTCCTTTCTATACCACTTATGGTTATCATCCGGCATTTTTGGTTTCTACACCAACCACATCTACAGTGCTTGCGGCGGAAGATCGAGTGCAATACTTACAACAAGTCTACAAAAAACTTAAAGTCATGATAAAAATTGCAGGGGAAGACGCCAAACGCAATTATGATCGCGGGATACAATTACAATCAACATTTCAAATATGCGACAAGGTTTTTTCTTTTGCACAATAATATAATAACAACGGAGCCGTTTCAAAAACTGGCCCCAAAGTTTTTGAGACCATTTACAGTAATTGCTGAAGTCTCCGATGTTGTTTATCGCTTATAATTACCAAAAACATTGCAGATTCATGATGTGTTCCATGTCTCTTTGCTTGAAAAATATCGTCATGATTCCATTCTGGGACGACGCTAATTACCACCCCCACCGATTACTACTCCTGATGGAGATGTTGAATGAGAAATTCACGAAGTTCTTAATTCACGGATTTTTGGTCGGGGAAGAAGATTGCAATATCTAGTCTCTTGGGAGGGCTACGCACCAGAAGAAAATTCTTGAGAGCCGGCGGCGAATTTTGATAATGCACAACTAGTGGTGGCAAAATTTCATAAGAAGCACCCTGGGGCGCCGGCACCGAACCGTAAGAAAACTCTACCTAAGAAGGAGGATAACGTTACAAACTAGTTCGTAATGACGGTTACGTTGGTTAGAGGTTGGTTACCCTTCCTCTTTCTTTTTTAAATCAAGTGAGGAGGTTTGTTCCTCACTTGACATTTTGCTTAATACAATGGAATACTTTCAATGTCACCTTTGCGTCTCTTAGTGTTTGTTTTTGCATTAGGTTATGATCTCAAAATAGGAAAGGAATGTCGACTCTTGATCTTGTATCGTAACACTCCCTCCGTATTTAGTTACAAAGAAATTCTTCATATCTTTGACTATGATTATTTTGGGTCAATCTTCACCTATTGATGAAACTGTTCATGTGTACATGCAACCTTTAGTATACAAACTAAAGAAACTATAGATTGGCGTATCTGCAATGGGCATGTCAAAGCTGATTGGGCCAAGCATAAATTTCAAGCTCCGAGGTATGTTCATTTGGACGCTGAATGATTTTCCAGCGTATACCCTAATCTCGGGGCAAATTGGAATGGGATAGGCTGGCTACCTTGTTTGCGGGGAATTCACTTTTGCATAGTTTTCCAAAAAAGCAGATAAGATGGTTTATCTTGGGAATCAAAGATTTCTTTCCGCACATCACAATTGGAGGTCTGCTTGCTCGGCTTTTAATGGTCTTGCAAACCATGATGAAACACGATTTTGTCAGTTAGTCGTTACTATCACTGAACATGGTGCTAGGCAGGAGATGTACTTGCAGTGCAGTGGTTGACCAAATGTAGAGAGTGATCCCGTGAAGATAATAGGTGTCAAACGTGTCAATGTCCTTTACGAACTACCTTATTGATTGGTGAGTAACTCCTCTCTACATTAAATTATGCCTTCATGTTGTGTCTTATTTTTCTTTTACTGTTTCTTTGCATGTACTTACGGTCCGTGTTCATGGACCATTGTTATTTTAGAGATGAAAGGGAAGCAATGATTGTACATTATTAGTTTATTTTGGGTTTTTAACACTAGAAGAGGTATGATGGGTTTTTATGACAACAATGAAGTTGTAAGTATTGAAAGTTGATGCTATTGTATATGAGATACGGTATACAAGTTTCTGAGGTTATCAAAATATTGCTATTAGGAAATGAAGTTTATGAAATTTAAAAAGTACACCAACGATTGTTGTAAAAAAATTCTATAGTCAATAATACGGGAAAGCATGGATATCGTTGGAGCATGTTTTTGCTATTATGCAAAGGTGGAAAAGGGGTTTAATAAATAGCCGGTTTGGACTCGGATCGTAGACCATTATTGAAATGTCTTTAAATAGTGTCCTTAAAAGGCAGTTGTCATTTGTTTTGTTTAAGTTTTTCTTGCCTTCTACAATGGCAAAATTTGTATGAATGCTGTAAATGGTTTATCGTCAGTTGATGCAATATCAGTGGTATTGTTGAAAGTAGAATTTCCTGACAAAGATCAAACATAACGCATAGAATTTAGTACTTTGGGTATGTGGTATGCAATGGTGAACTGTAAACATTCAATCTTTTGGCACAATGATTACATGACGTAGTGATTAAATGTGAAACAAGTAAGGAATATGTGAATCTAGAATCGTGAGTTCGTTAAATTCTTCTAGCCAACTATAATGTGGTACTCTCTTGTTTAGTATACGTCTCTAGTTGGTAATGTTAGTTATTAATGACACTGTAATTCAATATATTATAAGCTCCAAAAGGGAATCATAGATAGCGGAATTGCTAGTCAGAATTTCAATTATTGCCTAATATCTGTGAAGAGTCATTTGTGCAATGGGAATGGGAATATCCAAAACGTGGTACTTGATCATATACCAAGGCTGAAGCTTCAATTTCATTCACTCTCCATAGTAAAGAACATGTTCTCCTAATAATGATTGGTTCCTTAACGTGCTCATACTTTATAATCCCCGTTATAATCATTAAGTGGAATTTGCATGGGCATATTGTATATTTAAAGGGATGTATATAATGTTACTCGTAACTAACTGTGGTTCAGTGTATGACCTTCTAAGAAGTGTATGGAACGCACATACTGGAGTGTATTTACTAGCGGGCTTATTAGATGTATAATCACTGTCTATTGAGTACGGAGTTGCTGATCTTCCTCTTGTTTGACCTGTTTGTTTTACAAATCATATACCGGTTTTAAGTTGAGTTGGCAGGTTCAGTCACATGGTCTATATATTTAGGAGAAGCTCATGTCAAAAATGATGTCAGTATTTGATGCAAGAAGGTGGACACCATGAATGTATTGCTTGTACTTCAGGAGAGAAGTTGAAGAATTGTTAATTACGGACTATCTTGAACTCATATAACTGTAGTAGTTAAATTTGAAAATGTACATGAGTACAGTTGAAGGTGACACGGTGTACTAACTTGCTTGAGCATTCTTCTCTTGATGATGAGACAAAAGTAGGTGTTATAGTCAAGAATTGTAGTGAAAGTATTTCTACATATGGGAAATAATGGAGAAAAGCGTCAGGAGGAGTAGGGATATTGACGCTTAAAGTTTTATTGACTAGGGGTATATTCTTCTCATTTTGCGCTTTGAAGGACTGAGGGGAATCTGCAATCGATGTTAATAGAATAATATGAATCAGTTATTATTGAAAATCAAGTAAGACAAAAATTTCTTATTAGCTTTCCTCTGAACATTCACTGTACAATGGTCATCTGATTTAGAGTAGAGTGTGTCGACAAATTCTGGACTTCTGAAATTTTTTTAGTTGGATTAGTAATAGATTGTCATTGTTAGAGTTTTATTGGCAAAGAATTCTAGGCAGTAGTAGAAGTGATTGTAATTCATCTTTTACGAAAGTAATGAAGTGTTGTATGCACTGAGAAGAGATGAATTCAATTTTCAAGAACTTTGTGAGTGAGCATAGTTGTTGCAATTGAGAGGTCGTTGTTATGCAATTATTGTAAAAGTAAGAAGTGGATGGGAATAATGTCGGAATGGCAGTTGAGAATGGTTATGAGTAAAAGTCTGTAAATGAATGTCAACAATTACATTACTTTGGCTTCTCTCTTATATTTGTTCGCATGAGAGCATTTTACTTGAGGTGGGTTCAAGTAGAAATTATAGAGAGATATGCTGGCTGTTAGAAGAGTGTGAACATGTTTCATGAATGATTAGCAGTAATATTGAATGTGCAATATAACCTCTGAAGTCGGTGACGTATTGAGAATTACTATATTTCTCAAGTTAACATTGAACTTCAAGCATTCTTGGGATGGTGTAGGAATTCATTCTTTGTAGCTTCGATTATAAATGTTGTATGAGCCTTTAAATTCAGATAATTCAAAGCCCCTTGAATGAGTAACTTTGGCACTAAAATCACGTGGCAAAGTTTACAGAGGCTACTCACGTGAACCATGGTATGTAAGACTTGTAAACTGCATACAACTTACACACCTGTCGATGTGAATAAGTAACCTCACTTTAAATGTACATGAATAGGTCAAGTCATTAGACATGATGGAAGTGCTAGGCTATAAGTCATGTTTGACTGTATTTTAATGAATTCTTGAAGTTCATGATGGTCATTATTTGATTCTTTTGTAGGTACTTCCAGTTCAGCATACTCTTGATGTGATGCATTGTGAGAAGAATGTTTGTGAAAACATTCTTCGCACTTTGTTTGGAGAAATGGACAGCTTTAAGTCTAGAGAGGACTCGCGTGTTTGCAACATACGTCATCATTTACACTTCCAACCTAATCCGACAAATGGTACATTCTTCATGCCCCAAAGCCTCCTATGTTTTATCTAAACGGCAGCAGGAGCAATTCATGAAGACTCTAGAGAAAATCAAATTTCCATCTGGTTATGTTATGCCTTTGGGTGGAAGGATTGAGGATGGGAAGCTTTGAGGTTTGAAAACCCATGACTACCACATTCTCCTAGAGCAGATAATGCCTTTGTGTTTACAGATCATTGTAGAACCATCAGTTGTTAGTGTTGTCATGCGAGTAGGTAGGTTGTTTCATAAGCTATGTTCCAAAGTAATTGTTGTGGACCAAAAAGACAATATGCTTAAAGAAGTGGCCGAAACAATTTGCACGTTGGAAAAAAAATTTATGCTATCTGTCTTAGTGATGATGATGCACCTACCAATTTACCTAGTGCAAGAACTCTTTATGTGTGGTCTAGTTCATTCTAGGTGGATGTACCCCTTTGAGAGATTCATGAAAGTTCTCAAGGGGTACGTCAAGAACAAAGCCAAACTTGAGGGGAGCATGGCATATGGGTATTTGCGAGATGAATCCATTGGATTCTTGAATGAATACTTGTCACAATATACACCCACAAGAAGAAGAGCATGGGACAATTGTGAAGAACCGAGTATGTACGACGAGAAGATGGAGGAGGTTGGAAAAAAGGAGCGGAAGATGAGCCCGGAGTTCCAGAGTATGATTCATAGTTATGTATTGGACATCACAGTGCATATGGATGCATATCACAGGTAAATTACGCATTCTTATTAGATATCTAAAGAAGCAGTTAGGTTGTCTACCAATGTGAAAATATATCTGCAGCATTGACTTGCTCATGGTTGGTGGAGACAAGGATTGGACATATGCCGATGTGAAACTGTACTGTGGATGACTACTTTGTGTAGTACAGAACAAAGAAGGGATATCCTAATCAAAAATGCTAAATGAATGAAACAACCCATTTTAATGATTCTGTAATTTATGAGTTCAAGAATAGTGAATTTGGACTATAGGAAGCTGTATTATTTTCTTATATTTATTCAAGGTATATAAACTTTTTTGGAACATCTATATTGATGCAATAGGATTTAGTCATAAGCATGGTCCAAGTCAAGTTACGTCAGCTGATTGAGTGCCAAATATAGTACAAACTGTTACTATGTTTAAAAAAACCCAGTAAAGGATACAATAGTTCAACAAAAGTACTCAAATGATATTCAATGAGTTGTTCAAAGTCTCTCTAATTTCAGGAAGTGGTCTTGATGTATGCATTCCATGTTTTAAAGGTTTGGTTTTAGTTAAAAGGTACAGTATAAATCCGGGCAACCAAATAGGTAACCAGTATTTAACGTGCAACTTGACAAGGAAAGCGTAATCAATATGCCCATGCAAAACTGAGTAATTTTTAGTAAGAAATGACAGAAGTGGTTTACCTTTTCTCATAAGCAGAGAATGTCCACATTTTGTTGTCTGAATATTTTGAAGTCAGGAACGAGTGATTCTAGCTCGCTCTGTCCATGAATAGGGTCATTTAGGGCTTCGGAATCATGATGGAGTAATGGTCGAGTGGTTTAAAAATATTTTTTATGACTGAAGGTATGGGAGATATAGAGGAGGTATTGATTGGCGTCATAGTTTTGTTGTGCTAAATTGAGATCACATGGGGATATTCCAACCTTCTCCGGTATTTGAAAAAGACAAAGTCACTTGTGCATAAGAATAACCAAACTTCCCTCACTTGTTTACATGCTATTTATACTTACAGAGTAAGGAAATGTTTTGAATTTCAAAACGGCTTACTACCACTTGGGATCCTCTAATGCTGACGTGAACTTCACGAACGTGGAACACACCCTTTGGATGTACCGTTAGCCAATGTCTAATATGGCAATATCAATAGACCATTGTGACTTTGTTTTCAGAAGTAGATATCTTTGGAATTAAGGGAATTTTTGTAAATCTGTTGCTTCGGTTCTTAACCAAATTGAATAAACACGTATGTACTGCATCATATGAGTAATGCATGTAGAGACGTTGTTGTCTCCAAGAATGCAACGGCAATTTAGTTCACTGAGAGTGAAATTGCGTGCTACTATATGGTAAATACATGTGAGTATCTCCACATAAGGAATGTAGGCTGTACTAGTAGATGAGCTTTGATAAATATGTTACAATGGTCTTATATTCAATATTCAATGTATTCAAATTTTTAGGCGTGTAAGTGTGGACTGAGAAATTATGATTTAGTGTTCTACTCTTGAAATATACATGAAAACAACCACCAAAATTTGAGTGACAATGTATTACTTCGTGAACTGCAATACTTGGTTGTCATGACTTGTTCTTAATGAACTAGTTGAAGAGAACAAGAATAGCATTGTAGGTGTAGATTTCAGTATGTGCTTTTCTGAAAATTTGGTGTTGCATATACTGTGTGAGTAATTGAGGATTTCATGGCTTGGAACAGTACTTGGAAATCAGTGGAAGTCACTAACAATGATTTCATCTGCCTTCATGTGTATAGAAGGTACAAGGAAGCAACACAAGAGAGGGAGAAGAAGAGGGATATTTATTGTAGACAGCACCAATGACGAGGTAGAACATGTTTCTCTTTTCCCCTCGACCTCCATGTTCTACCAGATTTTTGCGAATGGGCCCTAAATGAAGCAAGGCGAGAAGACGGAGAAGGCGTTCACGTGCCTCCAAAAGTGTGGGACACGGTCATGGGGCCAAAACCAACCGCTACGTCTTACAAGTCAATGTGTGCATATGGAAATCGCTACCAAGTGATTTTGATTGAACGAAGATTGAGGAATTCAGATAGCGGCGTGGCAGTGACGTTTACACAAGTTTGTAGGAATAGACAATGTGACAATAATCTAGTGAATGCAAATGTCAAATACGTTGGACACATTGAGGAGATTCTAGAACTAGATTATAGACAACATTGCTTAGTTGTGATGGTTTGTGATTTTGTTAAGGCGAATTATGTTGGAGATGATGCAACTATTAGAAGAGACAAATGGGAATTTACATTGGCAAGTTACAAGCAAAGACATGGGTTCTGCCATGATAGCTTTGCCTTTTCTATTCAAGTTGAACTAGTGTTTTATTCTGAGGCTGAGGATGCACCAGGGTAGAAGGTTGTTCTAAGAAAGGAGATTCGAGGAAAGCGTGTATTGCCAGATATCGATGAAACTGATGATAGTAGCTTATTTGGCATGGGGCAAACAGAGGACTACACATGATTACAACATGAGGAACAGCTATGAGAGTATCCCATTTTGGCATCTTCATCAGGAAAAAATGTGCAATTAAGGCAAGTTATGACACAAGGCTACGGTATACAAGATCAAAGACCAGAAGATGCCAGCAGGAGAGTTGCTAGACGGGGAGGACGTGGGAGATAAGAAGAGGATACAGCAAGAGGAAACATTGCAAGACATCGTCAATGTTCTTTGAACCCCCCTCTCCATGAACGAAATGTTCAGCAACGGAATTTGCAAGAGCAAGAATCTCAATCTAGCGAAGGGAGAGGAGATGATGACAATGACGACAACGGCTATGGAGATTTTGGTGGTGTTCAATGTCGTCAAAGTCAAAGGCAGTTGCGCTCCGCTGAAGGCAGTAACTTACATCAAAACATGTTGCTTGACAATGATAGCAACAGCGACAACGGCACAAATGTGTAGTCTAGCGGTAGTTCCGCTTCCTCATCCAAGAATAGTTTGTAGTGCTTTTTATTTTGAGGGGTATTTATGCGCTCCTGTATAACTCCCAAGGATTTATTTTATGTAATTCTGCCGTTTCATCTGGAGCAAAAGTGATAACGCGAGATGGAAGTTACCTTGGCAAAAAACAATGAGTAATCTCCTTATATGATGAAATTTCCTTTGTTCATTGTTTCATTTCCCTGAAAGTGTGCACTTTGTAAATACATTGATTTTGTCGTGATTTGGTAATGACTATTACTTTTCCAAATTTTGGGGTCCTCATTACCAAGAAGGTGTAGGGTCATTGTCAGAGAATTATAAAGCAATTCTGGCCCACTATTTTTTTCAAAAGCGTTAAAGACTCCAATACTTTTGCGAGAAGCTGGCCTCCTATAGCACTTTGAAAAGTTGAGAGGTCGGAAAAAGAGTCCATGTCACTCAAAATTGACAATAAAAATTAGTAAATATTGTAGACCTATCAAGTCAAATACAGCTCTATCATTTTCTTGTCAAATAAACCACGTTTCCCTTGTAGTGATAGCTTACAATAGTTTGCAATAGCGTGCAATTTCCCAGCAACAACTTGCAAGTACTTACATTATTCTACTACCGTGCTTGAATCTGTGATGAGAGTTGCGTCAACATTGGAAAGATCTGGCCAGTGAAAGAAATTGCATACTTAAAGGGCGAGGAGCGACGCTGGATTGGCTACTTCTGAGTTCCATTTGCAATATACACATTGATGATGCTCTTAGAGCATTTCTACTAGTCTAGAGAAATGTTGACTCCAAAGAGATGTTTGCGTGGATCAATAGAGGCAAATATGCCCAGATCTGTATACTGATTCCTATTGGTGCCACACTCAAAATGGGTACGTCGATTTAAAACAACAATGTTTATGACCTAGATTTCTAAAGGGTTATTTAGTACTCTTATGCCACGCAGCATTGGGCTTGGGACATCTCAACCGATGTTTAGGGATGTGGAGGCGCAAGAGAGGGTTATGGATAAAGATGTTGGGCTTAGAAAATTGATTGTGAGGAGTTTTTGAGGCACAATTTAGACATAGACCACAATTTGTTGAATGGATCAAAATTCAGTGCGCTATCAAAATCAACTATCCTGAGAGCTCTATGTGTCCAGATCCCTATTTAACAAGGCCGGTGAGAGAAGGAGATACAATATGTGAACATTATTCTACATACTTACTACTTGGCTAGTTTGAGTCAGTCGGTGGAGATGCTCTTAAAGCATATCTATATGTGTTTGCCACATCTGGCTAGTTCAAAGTTTTCCATTTAATTTGGAATGGCCCTTAAGGTTCAAGTTCTTAGATCTTCACCTATATTTTTTAAAAAGATGGTCTTGTATTTCTACATGCCTCATAAATAATCAACTGATTACTTATCAAAGAAAGTGGAGGATAAAATTTACTAAACTTGAAATGAATAACGATGAATAGTGTATTGAAAAGTCTTTGCTAGAAACAGTGTCGGATAAAAAAGAGTGCGCTTTGGAAATATGCTGAGTATCTAGCTGCAATTGTGCGTTGTTAACTTGAGATTGTTGTTAATCTTTAATCTTTTGTCTTCAATCTTCAATCTTCAATCTTCAGTTAATCTTCCATTGGTCTATCATGTGGCTGATTTTAGAGGTATAAGGGTCAAGGTAAAAATAAAAACCCATGGAATACAAGACAGGTAGAATGAAACATCAGACACGAGCAACCGTCCAAATGACGGGACCCCAAAATCAAATTTACAATCTACTAGCTAGAACTCTAGATTGTGAGAACATTACAAGTCTCGACTATGTGGGTAATCAATCATACTTTGTCACCACAACAATAAATGAGGTTGAATTTTATTTAAACCAAACTACCCTCAACAATGTTTACAAAACAAAAAATAAATAAAAGAGAACAAACCTCCAAATCTTTACGCACACACACATTCCAACGCACTAAGGAATCTTCTCTTCTATTTTTCCTCTTCCTATGGTAAGAAGATGAAGCACATCAGTCCATACTCCTAGATCTTTTACCTCACCAAATATACCTTACTTCTTCTCCTTTCATATTTTCAAATTTATTTTAATTCCTTAATAATTTTATTTAAAATAAATACAAAACACATGGGTCTTTCAAACATCTAGATAAATACATGGAAATGAAAAAATATGAAATAAATACCATCATAGGGTAGCCACATGTCATTGCAAACATATAAAAGCGTGAAATACTTATTTTCAATCGCTAAATCGTGGACTTGGTTGGTTGGAAAAGCGGTCGTCTTGGTCGCCCGCCGATCAGAGTTCAAACCCAATCAAATTTGTTGAGCGATGATATCGATTCACGGCTTGGCATGCTAATAAAGTATAAAATTGGTCCAACCAACCCGCTATCTATCCCCGTGAGCTGTGCATATGACAAGTCAGTGCAGCACATTGGTATCAATAGCCGCTATGTTGTCATCAAATCTCTTTTGTATTGACTCTTTGTTTATTGAAATCAAAACAAATATAAGTAATAAGCGTATATCTACATAATGGAGATATCTCCATCAAGACAACGGTAGGACACATTGTCTTAAGAAAGCTTTGAGATGGCACACATCACTTTCATTTACTTTGAAAGTGTTTGAGGCATCAATGGAGATGATCTTAGAGCACTTTGTCATGGAGGCAATTAGAGGGAATCTTGAGCCCCTCTAATGTTTGCCATACTGATTGCAGTACAAGAAAATCAAAGTCGAATTTATAAAAATTTGACAAAATTTGTAATCTAATCTATAGTATACTATAGATTAGTCACAAGCTTTGTCAACTTTTTATAGATTTGACCATGGTTTCCTTATAGTGATTGAGGTTCATGATCCCTTTTTATTTGGGATTTAGCATGTATCTCATGATTTTATGCTTTGTGGGGTTTGAAAGCTTGGATCCTTATCTTGTATGGGACCCCATGTCTATATGGCGTAAAAAAAGATTAGAAAATCTTTTTTAAATAAAAACATTTTATTACAAGCAACAAGTAGTATTCAATATTTAAGAAATTATGAATATTTTTTCTACTATAAAAGATATGAATTATCATTGTTTGTATTGCTTGTTTTTATGAAACAAATAATAGTAAAACTTGCACCTTTTTCTTAATAGAATACTTTTCTCACCATGAATTGAAAAGAAAAAAAAATTATGTTGGTCAAATTATTTAATGAAATTTTATTTAACTCTGAATTTCTTGAAATTGATACACTAATTTTTTTAGAATGTTTACATTATTTTAATTTGTGTTCCAAGCAAATATGAGTTTTCATTTTTTTTAAAGATAATTACTTTACATATGCATGGCTAATAAAAAATTTAATTGTAAAATTTATATATTTATCTAATAATCAATCATCTTTTTTCCACAAAACAAGAAATGAAAATTTAAATCATGAAATCCAAATTATAAAACTTGTTGGTAAAAGCTTTTTAAATTCTTGAACTAGAAAAAAAATGATATTTTCATATAACTTTGTCTTAAATATATTATTGAATTCATTAGTCAAATTCAATCCAATTTCATGGAAAAAAAAGAAATTTGAAATACAATATATCTTTAAGAGAAATTTAAAAAATTCCAAAGGGACCTCCTCCATATCTCCCATGGAAAACTTTGAAGGGTTCAAAGCAGGGCTTTTTTTTTTGGCAAAAAAAAGCCAAAATGGCGAAAAAATGAGAGCTTTTGCCCACTCTCAGCTGGTCCCTCCATTAATTCTCAAATCGACCATTGCCGGCTATAAATCGGCAAACGAAAAAAATGCCCTGGTTTGAAGGGTCTAGGGGTCCAATCCCTTCCAATTTCCATCTAGCTCTTGGACGTCTAGGAGCCCCATGACAAGCCGCTCTTTGGGCCTCCTTCCATATGAAGGGGTTGGAAGGTAGCCGCACCCATAAGCGTGACTGTCCCATGGGCGTCATTGACATCATAATTAAAAAAACAAATGCTTACAAGTGAACAAAGTGATGGTTATGGGTGACAAAATGATGGTTGTGTGTGACTGGTATGATTGATTTGAGTACCCATCTCACTATTTAAGAATCAACAAGCCTTGTTTTTAGCATTTCTTACACATGGTTCCTACAATTTTAGTGATTTAGCACTTTGAAAAATACCCACGCACACATGACTATGTGGATAAGTTCCCAAACTAAACTAATACTTTTTGTTCTTTGTTTCCAATCTAATGATATAATTTTTGTCCTTGTCCAACTACCTAACCATGCTAAAGTGCTTAAACTCACGCTTATGGGGGCGGCTACCTGAGGTGGTGTAGTAAAAGAAGGACCAGATTTAGGTGGAGAATCTTGTGTCAAATTTATTGATATTTGTGTTTAGTATTTCCATGTGGAAGGGGGGTGGAACATGTTTAGTAAGTCATGTGCCCTCCCTCCCACCCATCCACTGGCCGTCATAGAGCCATCAGTCCATCACCTCCTCAACTGGCAACAAAAATTTCCAAATCTCACAAGTCAGGTGAAGGCAAGTAAATCGTTGCAGAAGGTGAACATCCTCATTGATGATTGGCAAAAATAAAAAAACAAAAATGAAAAAAATAAAAAATGACCAATACATAGATAGAAAGTCACTGAGCCAACTTAACCTCAAATTATCTTCATGCGCATCAAGGTTGTGTGCTTAAATTGCCACCCCTCTTTTGTAAAATGTTCTATAGGTAGCTCATGGATAAATATGAAGTGGTTCTTGAATGGATCTTTTTAAGTCATAGAAGAAAAGATGTTTTTATTGTAAGAGTCATTCACATTCCTCGGTTTCACCTCATCTTTTTACAAGTTGCAAGGAACTATTTTTGGAAAACCTATAGTCACAAACATGTGCCTATTATAGAAAAATTTGAAAATTCATCAACCATTCAATAACGCCTCAAAAAACATGGAACATTTGTGTTATATTTGACATCTACTTCTCTTTATTTGAAAATTAAACAAAAAAGCTTCCTCAAAAAGCCCATGAAAAGGCATATCAGCCCTTAACCCCTAAAGGCCCATTGTCCCCTCGAGGGACAAATGGGATTTTGGGCAAGTACCTATGGCTAAACTACTTTTTGTGATTTTTTGAAACCTTTATGGAAGGTGTGAAATTCAAAGATCTACATGGGAATCTAATTTTTTCTTCATTCTAACATTTATTGAAGTTATGCATGAAAATCTGAAAAAGGGCAAGGACAAGGAGCCCAAAAAAAATTTTGAAATTGTATTTTTTTTAAATAAAAATCTGAAATTGGTTCTTTAGATTTTTATATACATGGACATCTTTGAATCATTCAATTCTGATAGATGAGATGAAAGTTATGAGAAGTTTTAGTTTGCAGGTAGGTATGGGACTCCCAAACCTCCATTCCTTTTCCCCCTTGTAAAACTTATTGCTTTGCTTTTTTGAGCTTTTTGTATATTTGTTTTATGACTTTTTTTTTGCAAGTTGTAGTAGACTAAGATTCCTTGGTTTTCACCAATTGGATCAAAGTAATTTGGGTTTTTGAATTTTACATAAATCCTCCAATTTGGCTTAGTGTATATGCAAATTTCATGACCTTACGGCATTGCAGGATTTTACAAAGTATGATCCACACCTCCATTTCATTTGAAAATTCTCTCCCATTTACCTAACTTGGTCTTCTACATGGGAAAAATAAACCTCAACTTTGCGTAGAGCAATTTTTTTGATATAGGAGCCATCAAAGGCTTCTGAAATTTCTGGGCAATAATGAAAAAACTTTTTTTTTCACTTCTTGTGTGAATATCTCACTCCTCACCATCTAGAATGAGCTAATTTTTTTCCATAAGTACCTCTCATTGTCTAGGGCAAGATCTTACAGTTGGATTTCCAAAAAGTAATAATAATTATACATTTCTCCTCACTCCTCCAAAAGTGGCAGTTTTGAGTGATTTTCACAAAAAAAGGGCTTGGGCCTTTAGGGGTTAAAGTGAGAACTATAGAGCATACTACCGGTAAAGTAACTATACCCATATATGAGCAGTCTCCATTCTCGCACTCTACATTTAGGGTGTTCTCCACACACTCTTGAATCCATAGTGGAGGAGTGAATGCCACTTGCACAAGCAAATCTTACCACATGTCAATTGCTAAGTAGCTATGCAACATTTAGGATTAGGACCATCAAACACATGAATAGGAACACATCAAAACAATTTCAAGGGTAGTCTAGAGTTGCTAATAGGGACCCTATGAACTGCTACTCTACCATTTAATATAAAATAATCTAGAATACTTTCTTTCACAAAAATGACATTCCATAATAGCTTGTTGAAAGGCTAACTTTTCAAAAAAAATCTTGAATTTTTCAAGACCTTGAAGTACCCTAAACCCTTAAACACTCCGGTATGGGTGCGGTTACTTTACCTTAAATGAGAGAACTTTTTTTTCTAAGCATGGAAACTCAACCTTTGAGGGGACGGGGTCGGAATCAATGTACGGGGAGTACTAGCATTTAGTTGCAAACTAGCCGATTAATTTTAAGAATTGCCGAATTGAATTCAAAAATTTAGGAAAAAATTGAACATCTAAAAGGAAAAATATAAAATATTCTTTATTTCTGTAGGCTTAGCCAGGAATATACTCTAGACAACCAATTAACCCAAAAAAATATAGGATACTCGCAGGCTAAACTAAAAAAACTCCCCGGACTGTGGTCGGAACTGGCATCACTCCTCCGTCCCCATGGTCCGTGGCTCCTAAAGGTCGGACCTCAACCAGTGATCCCTGGTGATCGCAAATGTCATTCATCATCTTTAATTTTGTAAACTATGTACTGCAATGGAAAATCGTAGAATTTAGAACCTTTGTTATTCACGTGTAAAAAACCGGCTTTCGTAGGAGATGCACAATTATCAAATAACTCATAATAAGTTACCTGCATTAATAAAACGCAACTTAACTATTAAAGGACCATTGTTCTTAAAGAGGACAAAATGGATTTTGAACAAGTTTATATTGTTGGTATTTTTATCAATTTGTTTGAATTTTTTTCTGAAATAGGGTTTAGCAAGGGCTTTGTGGGAAATAATTTTTATTGAAATCAAATTTACAGTTCAAAAGTTATGGTGGGTTTTAGTGGGATTTTAGCTAGAAGGGAAGCTTGGGCATGCCCATTTTAGTTGACTTCTCCCAAGGCAAACCATTGAAGGTATGACCTTTCATTGGAGTATCTTCAAAGCAATTGTGTATTAGATAAATACATTTTTTTTGTTAAATAAATACATCAACCTTGGAATTGCAATAGCTACTAGAGTTTTGGATTTATTCCAAATATATTTTTTGTATATAGTTGGCAATAAAGCTAAAATATTTGAGTCTACTACTTGGATTTTTGTTCTTTTTTTAAAATCTTTTGAAAATTTGGTTCACAAAAACCCTCAATGTAGTGAGAATTTTGAGTATATGTTTGCGTAGGAGGGCCATGTAGGGTGTGTTTCATGTCTTGGTTGGACATGAAAACTTGTGAAGACATGTCTAACATGATTCAATGCATGTTGGACAAAATATCTTCAACACCTACAATGTAAAAAATGTCCACAATATGCAGTCAAAGTGATTTGAAAATTTTGGGGAGAGGTCAAAAAAATATTTGCACTCTTTTTTAATGATTGTATCTCTCAATTTGTACAATCAACCTCATGAAACTGTCAACATGTTTTTGTACAGTGGCATACAAGCTACTTACAAACAGCAAGTTTGAGCCAGTCAATTTTTTTGTTACAACGTGGATTATAATTGGTCCATTTTGGTAGGAAAAAATATCATTGCATCCCTATGCGGTATAAAGCAAGTGTACCAAATTTCAGTTCCTAAAAACAAAACCATCCATTTTTGGTGAATTGTTTTGTAAGAAATTCATGGTTTTATATGATATTTTATTGAAAAACCTTGGTGATGAATTTTTGAGATTTGATTCCATGGATATGTAGGAAACATCCATATGCACATCTTCCATGCTAAAAAAATCCCCCTTAAGTAACAAAAATTTTAGCATCAAAAGATTCAATGAACTGATAGGCCCGAATTTTGTACAATACATGTTTTTCTATGAAAATCAAATTTTGTTGTTTGACTCAAATATTGTACCTAAGTTTATATCTCTAAACATCATGTTTTGTTTACTTGATGAAAAGCTAGTTTAAAAACAAAAATATGTATTTTACAAAATTTGGGCCTATCACAAGTTTCATTGAATCTTTTGATGCTAAAGTTTTTGTTACTTAAGGGGGGTTTTTTTAGCATGGAAGATGTGCATATGGATGTTTCCTACATATCCATGGAACCAAATCTCAAAAATTCATCACCAAGGTTTTTCAATAAAATATCATATAAAACCATGAATTTCTTACAAAACAATTCACCAAAAATGGATTGTTTTGTTTTTAGGAACTGAAATTTGGTACACTTGCTTTATACCGCATAGGGATGCAATGATATTTTTTCCTACCAAAATGGACCAATTATAATCCATATTGTAACAAAAAAAATTGACTGGCTCAAACTCGCTGTTCGTAAGTAGCCGGTACTCAACTGTACAATACCCTCTAGAGACTCTTGCAACCCCCTCTATCAAGCCCTTTAAAGTCTTTCATTTATTTCCATTGTAAATGTATTCTATCAAAAATATCCTATTAAATGTATTGCTTTACAGAACCTTTACCAACATGTTAAATGTTAATATTTAAAAATAAGAACTCTATTTTTGATGAATTATTTGATTTGATTTTCTTGGCTTCACATAAAAATTAACTAAAAAATATATGTGATGATTTTGTTGCACACATATATAGGAAACGTCATTGTTCACGTATTTTGTACTACAAAGATGTGTAGGTAAAATTTGCCTCTATGGCTATAAAGCCTAAAATTTGTATGAGAGAAAACTGGAAAACACATTAAAGGCTAAGGAAGTCAAACTCATGTTATAGTAGGCTACTACATTACTATAACTTTCTAATGATACCTTATTTGACTATGTTTATTCAAGTTTTAGCCTACTATAACATGAATTTGATTTCCTTAGCCTTATATTTGTGTGAAAGAAAATTGGAAAACACATTATAGCCAAATAGAGGAAAATTTTACCTACCTAGTGCATCGTTGTAATACAAAATATGTGAACAATGACTTTTTCTATATATTTGTGCAATCAAATGTTAAAAAATCATCACATATATTTTTCAATTATTTTTTATGTGAAGCCAAGAAATCAAATCAAATGATTTGCCAAAAATAGAGTTCTTATTTTTAAACATTAACATTTCACATGTTGGTGAAGGTTCAATGAAGCAATTCATTTAATAGGATATTTTTGATAGAATACTTTTACAATGAAAATAAAAGAAAGAAATTTGAAGGGCTTCATAGAGGAGTTGCAAGAGTTTCTATAGGATATTGTACATAAATCTAGTGTAAAATCCGATGGTTAGATTTGCAAGAATTAAAAAAATCTTATTTCTCAAGATCAAATGACTGGAAATGACAAGTTTGAGTGCTTTTGAGAAAAGTGAATTTGGTCCTTTAGGGGTCAAATCCTCTATGGGCATGTCAAATTAGATTGTTTATTCATGTAAACAAATGTTTCAAGCATCTGAAAAAATATTGATTTAAGCCTAAAGGACCACGCCTTTTTTTTTGGTATAAGTCCTTGAAAATTGCCATCTTTAGAGGAATGAGTAAAAAGGTAGGAAAAAAGTTTTTCTTAAAACTCAACCGTAGGATCTTGCCTAAGAATATGGGAGGTCCTTGTGACAATCATCTCATTTCAAATAAAACAGCTCATCTATCTATCTATATAAAGGAATACAATTTACTACGTGGCAATCCTTTTACCTTGTAGACAAAAACTTGCTTGGATAAATAAACATGTGGGCAAAATTGCTTGGATAAAAGACTTGCATAGGAAAAAGTTTGCGTGAGAAAAAAATGTACAAGTAAAAAAATGTATGTACAAAAAAATGCGTGGGCAAATAATAAAAAATGTAACAAAATTGCATAGGTAAAAAAATAAAAAAATAAAAAATAAAAAACAAAAAATAAAAAGTAAAATATAAAAAATTGAAAATAAAAAATAAAAAATAAAAAATAAAAAATAAAAAATAAAAAATAAAAAATAAAAAATAAAAAATAAAAAATAAAAAATAAAAAATAAAAAATAAAAAATAAAAACTAAAAAATAAAAAATAAAAACTAAAAACTAAAAACTAAAAAATAAAAAATAAAAAACAAAAAATAAAAAGCAAAAAATAAAAAACAAAAAATAAAAAACAAAAAATAAAAAACAAAAAATAAAAAACAAAAAACAAAAAACAAAAAACAAAAAAAATAAAATAAAAAACAAAAAATAAAAAATAAAAAATAAAAAATCAAAAATGAAAAATGAAAAATGAAAAATGAAAAATGAAAAATGAAAAATGAAAAATGAAAAATGAAAAATGAAAAATATAAAATGAAAAATGAAAAATATAAAATATAAAATATAAAATATAAAATATAAAATATAAAATATAAAATATAAAATATAAAATATAAAATATAAAATATAAAATATAAAATATAAAATATAAAATATAAAATATAAAATATAAAATATAAAATATAAAATATAAAATATAAAATATAAAATATAAAATATAAAATATAAAATATAAAATATAAAATATAAAATATAAAATATAAAATATAAAATATAAAATATAAAATATAAAATATAAAATATAAAATATAAAATATAAAATATAAAATATAAAATATAAAATATAAAATATAAAATATAAAATATAAAATATAAAATATAAAATATAAAATATAAAATATAAAATATAAAATATAAAATATAAAATATAAAATATAAAATATAAAATATAAAATATAAAATATAAAATATAAAATATAAAATATAAAATATAAAATATAAAATATAAAATATAAAATATAAAATATAAAATATAAAATATAAAATATAAACTATAAACTATAAAATATAAAATATAAACTATAAAATATAAAATATAAAATATAAAATATAAAATATAAAATATAAAATATAAAATATAAAATATAAAATATAAAATATAAAATATAAAATATAAAATATAAAATATAAAATATAAAATATAAAATATAAAATATAAAATAAATATAAAAAATAAAAAATAAAAAATAAAAATGCTTTTTCGGAACATTCTAGCATAGCTAGACACTTATTTGAACTTCTAAAAGCTTGCAAATAATACTTTTTCTTATTATTCCATGGATCAAAAATAAGAATCTTGATTAAGTATATTAATCAAGTGATCAAAGTCAATGTATATTCCTATAAAGTCTTATTCAAAGTTAATTTATAAAGAAATTAACTATTTGATTGTTTTCAAGAAGTCTCAAAACATGAAACTTTGCAAGGCAAAGAAGTTTTCTTATGATATCTTTAAAGTAATAAAGAATACATGCCATGTTTTGGACAAAAGAATCTAGACCAAACTTAATTGGAGAAGATGAAACACATATATTTTGAAAAACATGGGTATATGCCTAATTTATCACACATAAAAAAAGTTTTTTTTCCAAAAAAACTCAAAATATGACATAAAAAATAGTAACTTTCTAGAGCATATTTCTAAAAAGTAAAAGGAGTAGAGTAGAGAAATACTAGAGCTGCCATAGTCTCCGAGAGGAATTGGACCTCACCTGTGCCCATCCCAAAAACAACCATAAACCAATATGATGTTAGTGAGGTTACAACAAGTGTCTTAAGTCCAATACCCGTGTTATAGCTTTCACAAGGAGAGCAAAATAGAAAAGCAATCAAACTACAAAAAACTCCTCAAAGAAATAAAAAGAACCTGTGTAGCACTAGTTTGTGAAGCCGCCATTGTGACGAGTATCACCAATTCCAATAAGCCGGACTAGGAAATATCAAATCAGAAATGCGCAAAGCTTTGCAGTATATGGGTAAGCTCCTCAGAGTTTGAGCAGCAGGTACTGCTGCAACTTGCACGAGTATGACTGATAGCAAGCTGGAATCACCATGAGCTTGGAGGAGATAAGCACCCCATGTTGCAAGATTACACATCAAGCTTATGTTGTGTGCTTAATCAATAAGCTCACAGCTTATCTTGAGAGCAAGCAAATCCAAGAAACAGCAGTTTCTGGAGGTAGAAAAGTAGGTTGGACTAATAGTTCATAGCACACAGCTACATGCAGCCATAGCTTGGTCTCAAAAAAAGTGATCCTAATCTTTGGTATGCAAACTCAAGTAGTTACTGGCAGATCTTAATCTGGTAACATGTAAACTCAAGTTTTACAAGCGGATCCCATCCACAAGCGTGCAAACTCATAGTTTTACAAGCTAATCCTAATCTCTGGTAGCATGCAAACTCAAGGTTTTTGCATGCTGACCATTAGCAATCTCAAAAGAATAGGTAAGTCTGATCTAGTAACGTGATCTTCATGCAAGCTCTAATCTCAAAAGCGCATGCAAAATTAAAGTGCTGATTCTAGAAGCATCATGAAAGTAAGCCTTGGCATGCAAAAAAATGTTTAATTTAAGTAACTCTTGAACCTTACAATTATAAAAGAGTATAAATATACTAATTGATATTCATAGAAACTCAAAAATGGTATAAGAACCATTGGTAGTTTTTTAAAAAAACCACTCTAAATAGAAAATAGGTGTCCGTCTTATTTTTGTAAAGGAATATGGTGTCAAGCATAAGAGCTTATCACAAACCATTTCTTTGATTAAAAAAGAAAACTTTAAAAGTTTCTAATTAACGTTAGATGCTACAAAATATAGCATGTATCCTAGTAATGATTATGCAAGAAGTCTAGGGACTTAAACTTGCATAGAAAGCTAGGAAAAAATATAAAAATATAAAAATATAAAAATATAAATATAAAAACATAAAAATATTAAAAAATAAGTTAAATGAATTAAATGAAATAAATAAAATAAAAATAATAAAAATAATAAAAATAATAAAAATAATAAAAATAATAAAAGTAATAAAATGATAAAATAATAAATTGCATGAATAATTACTACATGGATAAAAAACAAAAATGTACAAAAAAATGTGTGAATAATTACTATGTGGATAAAAGAATTGTGTAGGTAAAAAATAAACAATGTTCTATGCGTGAGAAAATAGTGATGTTCATTTTAGTGCATAGGTAAAAAACTCTAGAGGTGTAGATCAAAAAAACGATTTAATGCAAGGGAATGTTTTGTGAACAAAAACAAACATTTTAATGCATGGGTAAAGTTTGAAATTGGAGTGTGCGGATAAATTATTATTATTATTTTCTTGCAAGGGAAACATATTGCGTAATTAGACTTGAAATTATTTTGTGTTTTGTTGGATTGACAGGTGTCTATGCTAGTTTCAAATAAGAAGAGTGAGACATTGACATATGAACTAAAGAAAAAACTTATCTTCCTTCATACCTAACACATTCACATGTCTTTGACCACTCTTATAGCAAAAAAATTTGCTCTATATAAAGTTGAGGTTTAATTCTTCCATGTAGAAGACCATATTAGTTTTGTGCGGGAGAATTTTCAAATGACTTGGAGGAGTGCAACATACTAGATAAAATCTTGCAATGCCAATCATGAAATTTGTAACTACACAAGGCAATATTGGAAGCGTAATGCACATTTCAAAAATTCAAAACATATTGATGTAGCAGTGAAAACCAAGGAATCCCAACTTACTATTATCATTGATATGAGCGGACTAGCCTTATTCAAAACCTAGAAAACACTAGATGGACCTAAAAGGTTTTAGAGGTTAGAAATTAGAAGGTTCTAGAAGGCTGAAAGTTTCTCAAGAAGCTTCCTACTAGGAAGAAGCAGCTCGAACACCTTCCAAGTTGGAAGAAGCTTCTCAAGAAGCTTTGAAGCTTGAGGAAGCTCTTTAAACAACTTCCAAAATTTGACGGACAAGCTTCAGTCTTCAAGTATATATAAAGTCTAAGATTGAGAGGTTCTTTAGTTTCAATAACTCATCTTGTCGTCTTAGTCTTTGGCCTTCAAGCCTTAACTTCTTGTCTTTGCTTTGTCTTGTACCGCTGTCATCCGTAATACAATTCCAGCTTTCTGTTTCAATACACATTTTTATTCTTGCCTTGTTCCTTTGCTCTCTCTACATTGTTCTTGTCTCCAAGTCCTTGACAATTATAAGTTTGAAAAAATCAAATAAAATAAAATGCACAAACCGCTTAAAAAATTTAACTCCCAATTTTGCAAGGGGCAAAAGGAATGGGGAGTTGGGAGTCCTCCAAGAAGGGCCCCTTCTACTCCACTCCCACATCCACATACAAAATAGATGCCGTGCCCAAATTGTTTTTCCTTCCCTAGTTTTGATAAAATCTTGTATAAATTCTTGCTCAATTGTTGGAATGAAGATTTCCTCCCCTCATTTTGATAATGTTTGCATAAATTCTTGCTCAAATGCTGGAATGAAGAAAAAAAAATAGAAGCCCACATAAGTTTTTGAATTCTCCACCTTTTGAGAAAGTCTCAAAAATAATACAAACTAGTACAACTGTAGGTAAATGCCCAAATTTCCATATGTCCTCCAAAGGGACAAGGATTGAAGTAATAATTTACCCCCTTGCTAAACTTTTCCACTAGACGTTGTTTAGTTGTATCCTCCTTTGTAGTTTGAGATTAAATTGGAGTCTCTAAATCCAAAATGAATTAAATTTTCCAAATTCAACTAGTTGGCAATAAACATCTTACATTTACCCCTTGGATGTACATATAACAAACTCCTAGTGTGCATATATCAATACCCTTTAATTATTGATTGTGAATACTTTATTGTATAAGCATAATTTTGTATTTACAAGTGTTTTTATGTATTCAACACGAAACATTTCAAATCCACATTTGAATTTTACTTATTCATGACCACCGATCTCAACATTTATTCTAAGATGGTGGTTTTAACTAAAGCTTGTGCAAATAAAGCAAGAGTACGGAAAGATTTGTATTCTGAACTGGTTCGTTATAACTGTCCCCCCTAAAGGACCATGGGATTTCCTGAGCTTCTAGGAATTTGCTTTGAACAAGAAGCCAACATTTTGATAAGTTCTATCAATTCTTTTGGATTTGTTTCCATATTAAATCAAACTAGGCATGTTAGAGATCATATTAGAAAAGAAAACACAACAATATTTTTTATGAATTGAAAGATTATAATTTTTAATTATGAGGGTGTTAAAATTGTGAAAGTGATTTGAAATCTTTGAAGCTTCTTTTCACATGTCAAATTTAAAAACTTGGTTACCAAAAAAATATGAGGTGAAAGGGCCTAACATGCATAACTCCAATCAATTTACAACTTCTCAAAACCTACTTTACAATTTCTTTAAGTGAATTTTTAATGTGAATTTTTCTCGAAAATCTAGTGTATTTGAGGCTCAATCTCAAAAGCCCTCAACATTGATTGCAATGGACATATGTGCACAAAATCTTGAATAGAAAAATCATAATCAATCATCGCAAAATTAGATTGTTGAAGCTAACACTAAACTTCAAAAATAAATTTCAAAAATATAAACTACTGAAAATAGTAATTTGGTAAAGTTTTATTTAGCTTCAAAAATTGGTCGAGGACACATTCTGTCCTCAGTGTCCTTTAGGAGTTAAAAATCAAATAATGACTCCAAAAAAAAGCCCAAAGCACTAAAAAGCAGATACATATACACAGTACAGAGTTATAGAAAATTATATTTTTATTTTGACGTATAGGTTTATACGGCACATCCATTGCATAAGGATTCATTTAACTGGACCAACTGAGAGCTGGGTTCAAATAACTGTATTTTATTTTTATTTTTAAAGAATATGTTGACATCATTCCAAGTATTGGAGAAAATATTTAAATGATTAACATGAATGTGGGCATTGGGCAATATTTTGAGAACAAGACAGTAATGACATTGACACATTGTTAGCCACTTTAGTAAGAATGAGTATAGAAAACAAAAGGCTGGAGGGGCGAGCTGGCAGAGGGTCAGGGTCAAGGGGTGGCTGCCTGGCTGGGTCCATGAGTCCATCTTGGGCTTGTGGAAAGTTGACCCAAAAGCCGATGGTTTATGGGGCTTGTTGAAATTGTCAATGACCGGGGAGAATAGTGAGCTGATGAAAATGACCATGAACCGGTTGGATTTGAAAGCGAAGGGTTTTAACCCTTAACCCCGTAAAGGATCAAGGATATTTTTTGAGAAAAATTTCTCAAAAACTGCCAAGTTGTAGTGCATTGCTCAAAATTGAAAATAAGAATTTTTTTCTTGAACCTCAACATTACAAAAGTGTGCTAAACAAAAAAATCAGTGTGCGCAAAAAATTTCAGCCCATTTGACCGTATGGATTGTAAGATTATAAAGTTTGAAGTGAGAAAATCAACTTTATTTCATTCTTGCAAAATAAGGTCAGCATAAGCTTACTTCAAACCCTCATGGAGTAAAAATGTCTCTACACAAAAACAAGGTTTTTGACCATTCATAAATATATGATGTTAGGTCAATTCATAAATTTTTTTAAAGCAAATATAGAATATAGCTTATTTTAAATCACCTTGCAATGCAAGGAGGTTAAGTGAATTGGCAATACACTAGTAATTCCTTAATATTTTCTTGTGCAATGAGGAAGTCCTTTATTTGAAATTTTGAACAGCGAAAAGTTAGAGACAAACATTTGGAATATCCAAAAAAAAAATCAGGAGATTTGAATTTATGACTTGCAATACAATAGAGCATGAAGTTAGAAGGATTTTTTTTTTCTTGAAAATGCTCAGATATAGTTAACAAAATTTGTCTCCTTTTAGAATGTGATGTGAGAGCTCAATTTTTTTTGACAATTGTATGTTATATTTTATTAATTACATACATGCCAAATTTCAAAAGTTAATGAGTTTTAGCATAAGATTCTTCAAAGATGCCCAAATTGTCCAAGCTGCCCAAATTCTTGTGGGCAACATAACTTTTGAATTGGGTATCTGATTGGGGAAAAAATACATTTCAACTTGGGGGATACGTATTTACACCTTGGGTAACAATATTAAGAACATCCAATAAAAAATGACTTCATATGACCCTACATGAGTTATGGGGAATGTTGTTTTTTGAGTGGGGAGCCATGGATGGTGAGCCTAGATTTTGTCAAAATACTCAATTTCACATGTAACCATGTACATAGGACCCTATAATTGTGCATTTTAAACTTTTATCTTTTGAAAAAGTTACCTTTTAAAGTTTTTTCATTGATTTTGAGATCAAAATTGATTCCTGCTCACCAAATCTTGGCTCATTGCTCACAAGCTCACCATTTTATGCTCAAAAAATAGCGTTGTCCCATGAGTTCTCAAATGTTTGTTGAACTGACACTTGATCCTTTAGGGGTTAACAATTAGGTTGCCTTATCTTGGCAAAGTTACCTCATGACTCACCTTTGGCCACTTGGAAGAACATACAACTCTCTTTATACTACAATATTTTCTTATTTTGTGTAAAATTCCAACTTGTCTACTCCTTGACTTTGGCGCTTGTTGCACCCAACCTATGCTTGCTTCTTCCATTATTTATCACAATAATTATTGACTAAAATTACTATAGTCTTGGGAAATATTTAAAGAGTACAAAACGTTCAAAAATGAGTATGGGCAACCTAAATGCAACATTTGGCATAAGTATAAATTAAAGGCTCAAAATTTGTTGCGCCTTTGGCTAAATTTAGGAATTTAACTAACATAAAATGGAATTTGTCTCAATCAACCTATGTCCAATCCAAATCTACATTTACGTGTGCCTCTATTGTATACTTTTTAGTGTATTATTAATATATGGCATTTTCAAATTCTATTTCATTGTTCATTGCTGGATTTGTTCAAATATGCTAAGTTTCTTTACAAGGTAGGTTGAAGATGTCTCTTGTTTTCAACAAAAACAAGGATTAGCAGTTTTACCAAACCATGACACTTATTGGGCGGCAGCACGGCACCAATGCTTGGCAATGAACATAACATTGTTAACCCCTCAACGTCGAGGGGGACGAACGTTCTCCTGCTCTGAAAAAAGATGCTGTGGTTCAGAAAAAAGTTATTTTTCATCTGATTTTTTTCAGAAGTGGTCATAAACATATGGTCCATCATGGAAGGTAAAAATTTACCTCATGAAATGTATTCATATTTTGTCGTAATCCAAATTGTGATAAGATTCAGAAACACGGTGTTAGGTCTCAAGGTGTCTTTCTTATAACTTTCATGAGGGCACCATGCATTGCTGACTTTTGCAATTTTATAAAACAAAATTTTAATGGGTGGGCACTTGCCACGCCATTGTAAAAATCATTGTAGAGGGCAAGCACGGCCACCTATCTGACGCTTAAGGGTTAAGCAACACAGGGCCTAACCCTAGTATCATTCCCCCAAGAATCTAAGGGGAATGATACCAGGGTCAAGCCCTGCGTTGCTTAACCCTTAAACATCACGCTCATCCCAATGGCCAGCCCACTACACGACTTCTATAGTGTTTTTCAAAAATTTCAGAACTATGATTGGTGTAACAAGTGCCCAACTAGTTGCAAAAGTGAACAATACATGCTGACCTCACAAAATTGTAGGAAGGACAGTATGGATCTTCTCATAATTTGGATTATTTAAAAATATGAATGTATTTGATGAAGTTATTTTTTACCTTCCATGATGAAACATATGTTTTTGATCACTTCTAGAAAAAAAATCAGACAAAAATTTGCTTTCTTCTACCATACAAAATGTTTTTTCCAAATGCAAAGGACGAAAAACATCCTTCTGCACGTTCAGGGATTAAGAATGTTATGGAAGCTGGTCACCAAAAAACCAAGGGCCAAATCCTAAGGCCCTCTTTCCTTTTCGGCTTGTTTGTTGGCTTGGTCGCAAACCTGAAGATGAGTCGTAGGACCTTGCACCTCAATTCTTGACCATTGGGGAGCAATAAAATGATAGAAAGCATTGTGATTGCTATTGGCATGAACTCATATTTTGGACGTTGTTGCATGTACAGTGACTCACAAAACCGAGTTGGTGTTTACTGTTACTTAACTCTTAAGCGTCAGGTGGGTCACTGTGGCCTGCCTTAACTTTATCTTCTGCACTATTTTTGCAGCTAGGTATCAATAATATTGCTTCAAAAGGTTGCAGAAGTCAACAATACATGCTCATTTCATGAAAATTGCAATAAGGTCAACTTGGGATCCAATAGAGTGATTCTAAATTTTCTCACAACTTGGAGTACCTAAAATTTTGAGTGTATTTGATGATTTTTTTTGCCTTCTAATGCACTACGCATCTATGATCACTTTTGAAAAAAAATCAAATCAAAATTAGTCTTTTTCTACGATACAGAGTTTTTTTTCAAAGGCAAAGGACGTTTTTTGTCCGTGCCGATGTTTAGGGGTTAATATAATTTGTTATACTAGTTGTATTAATAAAGATATGTAGGTGTAATAAAGAGTAGAGTAAAGGTATTCAAGTACCTACTAATACATGGAAGCCTCAATGAGAAATTTGCAAAGGGTGATTGAGATATTTCATTTCAAAAGAGAGTCACTCATTGACTCACTTTTGGTCTTGCTTGTCTATATTTCCATTTCCTCCTTATATTGACAATACATCATAGAATTTAAATTTAGTTGTGAGTATTGTAAGTAGGAAAGAGTTTTTCTACTCCTTCTCTAATAGTATATTGCACTTTTCATTGTTCCATACCATGATAAAAGCCATTGTTTTTTAAAAAGAAAAATAGTGTAGTATCATTGCTACAAAATGGGTGAATCACAAAAAATGTAGCCAAGAGGTTTAATGTTAGTTAATCTAATGTTGAGAGAATCCAAAAGAAACATCTTTTTGATACTAAACTATTTATAGAAAGACAATCAACTAAAATTTTAAACCACTTAGGGAGGGCATGTGTGAGAGCAATAACAAGTAGTAGATTTATTACCATCATAAAGCATTCAAACTAGGTGGGCAACAATTTGACAATGAAATGAGTGTCCAAACAATGCAATGTGCATTGAATTTTGCAAGTTTAAAGGCTTGTGTGAAGAAGAAAAAACCTTTTTTTTCAAAAAATAACATTTAAAGTTGTTTAAATTTTGCCAAATCTCATGAAAATTGGACTATTGCAAATTGGAAACAAGTGATTTTTTCAAATGAGACTTAAATCAATCATTTTTGCTTGGATGGTTGTTACTAATGTTGAGATTGAGAAGGAGAGGGTCTTATAGATTGAATATTGAAGAAACTTATGAAACAAGGAAAAGGGTTTACAATGGTGTGGGGTTGCATGAGCGCAATTAGACTTGGTTTGATTTGCAAGTTAGAAGGTACAATAAATTAGTGTGTTTGTTGTGAAGTATTAGAGACCAATCTCTCTATGCTATAATTTCAAAGTATGGCATAGATGCATCTTGAGTCATTTTTCAACATGACAACAATCCTAAACATTAAACAAAAAGAATAAAAGAGTATTATTCAAACAAATTTCAATGTTTTAAAGTGACATGCTCAATCACCCAATCTAAATCCTATATAAAGCTCAATTGTTAACTAACACGTCCAAAGGGATTTTTAGAATTGTGAGAGATTGGGTTTGAGATTTTCCATTCTATCACTTTTAGTGAGTTTAGGAACCTTTATGAGAACATGCCACAAAAAATGCGGGCAATTAGTTATGCAAAGGCCAAGTAAATTGATTTATAAGTGTGTATAGACACACACGTCCAAAACTGAGACAATGAGGCTTTGATTTCAGAATTTTAGTGCTCCCATATATTATGTGTATTTTGTTTTCAAGTTCCATGTGAATAATCAATAAAGCTTCTACTTTCTAAAACAATTTTTTACTTATTGAATTGTTCACTACATGTGCTAATATATATTAATTATTGAAAAACATCCAAACATTGACTCGCTTTTGTGAGTCACTATATTTATAAACTTTGTTTTTTTTCAATAAAAACTTGAAGAAAATTGCCAAAAAACTACGTTCCACTTAACAAAAAATGTGAAGTTGATTGTGTTGAGTTCTCCGTTTCCAACATAAAATTACGTGGGAAACGGAGAACTCAACACAATCAATTTCACATTTTTTGTTAAATGGAACACAATTTTCTAGCAATTTTCTTCTAACACACTTTAGTTCTTTGAAACATCAATATATTTTAATATAAGAAAAGATCTATTAACTTCAACCTTTCCATGAGTTTATCAAAAAGAAAAGAAAATCCTCAAATATATTGCTACTTGAACTCAAACCTAGATGCATAAGCACTAGATAAATCATGAATGTTGAAAGTGGTAAACAGAAGTATATTCAAAATCAATTGTAGGCTTTTATGTTATAATCGGTGAACATTTCAGTCAAAAAACTTTAGACTAGTTTAAAGTTGGATTAGTTTTGCAACAAGGTTGTAATTAAACTTGATGTTCTTAACCCATAAGTGTCTTATAAGCCATTTTAGGGCATTAACAATGCATCAAATGATGCGCATTATTATTTTTATCCTCTTGAAAGAAACTCTCTTCAAAATGCAATAATCTACGTAGAGGCAAATTTCGATGGTGAAAATCCAATATCATAAGAGAATACAAGCATCAATCACTACATGAATGAATTAGCAATGCTGCATAGTACATTGGTATATTTGCTTCTGATTTTTGCATTGGAGTCCTTGCAGGTTCAAATCGTAGCCTTTTATTAGTTAATTTTTTGAAAAAAGTCCCAAGGATTCACTAGTAGAAAATTGTGTTGAAGTTAATATAAACTACATGATGTTTTCATGTTATTAACGCAAATTTTTGCGTTAGAAGCATGAAAACATCATGTAGTTTATGTTGGCTTCAACACAGATTTCTACTAGTGATTTTATATTAGGAATCAGGTTAAGTTCTCAAAACTTGTATCATATTTTAAAAATCAAGGTTCGATATGTTTATAATTTCAATTGGGTCCGTTTAGAATAGAACGTCAATTCATGATCTCAGGACCATAGTCAAACTTCATTAACATTCAAACTTTTTAATAAACAGTATTATAGGATGAAATAGAAATTTCAACGACTCGCTTGGTTCCTTCCTTCCTACTATACTGAAATTTTCAAAAGCTTCCAACTAATGGTCTCAACATTTTGGCCTCCAACCTTTTAGACTTGAGGGAATTGGCCCTATTGTATTCTTATTACGATGAGTGCTTGAGACTATCCTTGAGACAATTTCAAATCACTTTCT
Organism: Ulota crispa; assembly: GCA_963920765.1. Lineage (NCBI taxonomy): Eukaryota > Viridiplantae > Streptophyta > Bryopsida > Orthotrichales > Orthotrichaceae > Ulota > Ulota crispa. The sequence goes on from OY987242.1 coordinate 12,972,687, forward strand.
TTGTGACATGACCTCAAGTTTTTGTGGTCTTGACTCTTAGTGTAAAGCAGCCCTTAAAACATAGACTTAAACAACAATTATGTCACAAATGTAAATAATTAAATATCATGGATGTAGTACAATTTGAGATCTCATATGTTGGAAGTAATTGTAAACAAAGTAAGCTTATTGTTATTTTGATTCAAAAAATACTTCTTTCTGTGCAATAATACAAGGTACTAGGTACTAAGTTTTATTACCATGAAATAGGAAGATTGTTTATACCAAACATATTAACAATATTGTACCTATGTTGCCTGGATTAACCCAAATAAATGAATTTACGCCTATTTATACAATTTGGCTTCTTTGTTTCTGGTAGTTAATCTAACATAACAAGATCTTGGTATGCTGATACACTAGAGATTGACAAATAAGTTATGTGCTACAATTCTCCTCGTGATTTGTTCGCACACAAGGATTTCAAACATTAAAAAAAATGTATTACTCTCTCACCAAAATTCTGAAAACGTTATTATTTTGAAGTCTTGTTTATTTATGATGCTGTATTAACCCCTAAAGGACCATTGTCCCCCGAAGGACAAATGGGATTTTGGGCAGGTACCTACGGCCTCAATTTTTGTCCTAATTTTTTGAAACTTTTTTTGAAGATAGGAAAACACATTAGCTTTTGGGGAATATAATTTTTATTCCAATTGATGCCAGGGAGCCAAAGTTATGCCCAAATAAGCACAAATTTGGGGACTAGGGGCAGCAAAAAATATTCTTATTAAAACTTGAAAAAAAAATAAAATAAAAAAAATAAAATAAAAAAAAATCTCATAGATTATATCTTTATCAACTTCTGAAGCTTTGATTCATTCCATTTGGACTAGTTATGAGAAAGTTATGGACAATCTTGTTTTTCGGGCAACTCAAGCATCTTCTTGAAAAAATATCTTATAAACTTCACTTTTGAATGCAGATTTAACATTTTTTCAAAAAGAATTGTTGGAGAGGATGAAGTTTGCTTTCTAGAACAATCTCACCATTGGGATTGTTGCGTTTCAATTCCATTGCAGGGTTATTAGCAATTTAAGTTTTTGTTCAATCTCATACCTTCTACTACCTAATGTTTTTTTTAAAGAATGAAAATTAAGTATTCTTTTTTGAAATTTTTTCCCAAGATTTCCAACTCAACTTCCCACCATGCAAAAATGGAATTCCAAACTCTATGGTGCAAAAATTTTAAGTTAAAAATGTTCAAAGTTAATAAAAATCTAATCAAGCAAGGTGCAAAAAAAGTTGTTTATTACTTTTTAAATGCAAACATCTTCCAATCTCTGCTGTCAAAATTCTTGAGTTTTGTATGACACATTCTTATAATAGTCTAGCACAAAATCCTACGGTCAGATATGCAAAATACCTGATTTTCAAGCTTTTTTACTCTTTGCCATAGAGATGGCAGTTTTGAGTGTCTTTTGACAGAATAAAGGCCATGGTCCTTTAGGAGTTAAGAAATACCAAAATCACAAAAATCCAAAGGTCTTAAAATAGACGTATCCAAAATCCAAAAATTAAGTTTGCAAAGGCTGAATTTAACCTTTAAACGACCAGCATAGTATATACGCTCACATATAATTGCCATTTGTCACTGATAAGACATTTTAACTTGGGATTTCAAGGAGCTCACTAGAACCGCATTGATCTATTCTCCAATTTTTTTTGTTGATCTCAAATATAGTAGAGGTGTGGATCCATTCCAAATACAAGAAAAGTACCCCATATTGTACTGGTTGCAAAGGACCTTTCAGTCGTTTTAGGGTTGAAGTGGGAGAGAAGACTTCATAGCAAAAATAATTTAGGGTGCAAATGGTAATATTATATTTTGAATAATTTTGTACGATCTTTCGTGATTCTTGCGTTTTAGGAATATAATTTCTATATACAGATTTTTGGTTGTGTTTATTAGTTTACTTTCATTTTGACCACTAGATTGCACTAAATACATCTTTTTGGGACCATTTGAAACTCTCCAGATGTGTAGAATTGTAGATAATGTGAAATTTCATAACTTAAAATTTGGTTATTTTTAAAGCCCTAATTGCACTTTAAATTGACACCCAGCTCAGCGGCTATATGCACAGCCCTTATAAGGTCAAGGATTAATTTGGGGAATTGATATGTGTACACCTGGGGTTTGACATATGCACATCTCTTTGTGGGGAAAATTTTAGATCTTTACCATCAAAAAGTTGAATTTAAAATTTTTGAATTCAGATGTGGACTTAGAGACCTTGATTAGTTTAAAACCATGAAAGAAGTTACAATTGAACAACACCTAATGAAAAAGTTTACCTTTTTCTACAAACAAAAGTAAAAGTACTAGTTTGCACCCTACCCAAGTTTTTTCATTGGGTGTTGTTCAATTCTAACTTCCTTTGTGGTTCTAGACTAAATGAAGGTCTATTAGTCCAAATCTGAATTCAAATCCCAGGTGTGTGCATATCAATTCCCTTACTTCAAATGGCTATTATATTTTTTTATAAATAAGAAGGTTCTCATTAGTCCATGTTTATTTGACGAGAAATGATATTTGTACTACACTTTTTTTTTACTACTTTACCACACTTACTATGTATATGGTCAATATATATGAAATTATAGTAGGTGTGTACCACAAGCAAAACATCGTTAATTTGAAGATACCACTTGACATAGAAGTTGCAACTTCAGCTTTGTTTTTCAACTCCAAATCTTGCTCATAGTATCAATTAAAGGATGATGGCACGATTAGGGTACCCAAAAATGATTGCTTAAGTCTAATTTGGCCTTCCCTATGATTCTTCTCATATTTATTACATCCTACTAGATAGTGCTACGATGTTAATATTTTGGCAGAAACATGCTTATACTTGTAGATTTCTAGTAGAAAGAATATATGTTTTTTTAAATGATGAATGTTATCATATTGAATTTAGTGATTTTGTGAGAAGTTCTAGAACTGTCTCATTTCATCAAAATGCAAGAAAGGACTCATCTTGACTACAAATTTGTTTCCATGGAAGGATTTAGGAAAATACATTTGTAGTTGTGCAAGCTTCCATGGTCCATGAATTTAAAGTGTGTTAGTACACACATTGTTGAAATAAGTTATGGTGAATTACTTAAACAACTATTTTGTGTGAGTTTTTCCATGCCCAATAAAGAACATCAAAAATTTGTAATTTTTTTAAAGTGGCAAAAACATGCACCTATACTTTTTTTTAGGTGCACATACAATCAAAATTACTAAAATGCTAATAACTCATTTTAGGGAGCCATTACAAATTACAAATCAAAAAAAGTCTAAATCAAGACATTTGGGTTCTAATCATTTTAATGGTGTGAAAAAAAATCAAGAAAGTCCTTTTAATGAAAGGAACACTTTCTTAATGAGTATCTTAATGTAAGGAAAGATTAAGAAAAATGTCTCATCACTTGCACATTCAAATTTTCCCCTAAATATAAATAATCTAAACTAACTAGTGCAAGTGAGACACGAGTCTTGTCCTGGGTCCATGGAGGTCATATTGGAGTACCATAAATGTGCCATTACCCAAAAATCTCAATTAAACTTAGCATAATTGAAATTTTTTAATCAATACTGTGAGCAAGCCATCTAAAGTTGAAAAACAAAGTTGAAGTTGCAACTTCTATGTCAAGTTGTAGTTTCAAATTAGTGACATTTTGGCCGTGGTCCACACCTACTAAATTATCATATATATTGACCATATGTAGTAAATGTGATAAATAGTAAAAAGGGTGTGATACAAATATTAATTCCCTTATTTGACTCTTGTGTGATTTTTTTACTGGTGACATCCACTAGAAGAAAAACATGCCATAAACGACTACCACAAATTTTCATGACTAGGTCACAATAACTGCCTTACAATTGCAAAACAATCGCACAACAATTGCACAACAATTGCACGACTAGATTGTAGTTATGCAATTGTTGTACAATTGTAAGGTAATTATTGTGATCTAGTCATAAAAATTTGTGACAATTATTTATGGCATGTTTTTCTTCTAGTGATCATACCCCTTAACAATATTTTCCTTTATTAAATATTAGATGTAAAAAAAAAGAAACCATTAATTTTGTGTTAAAAGTAGGTCATGAGTCTCATGACTTGATGATAGTGCAAATGATGTGTATATGAATGTCCTCTCTAATAGGCCTAAAATCTAAGTCCACCTTGCAATATTTTATGCCTAACTCTCTACAAGTCAACTTGACATCATATTTGAAAAACCCGTGTGGAGGAAAACAGGTGCGTTCCGAGATTGCCACCCAAATTCTTTATTCATTTATGGTTTGACCAAATACACTTGGGGCTCGTAGTTCCATTTGACTCTATCTCTATTGGGTGTGCAAAAAAGATGCAGATTTTTGGACCATTCAGAATAAAAAACTGCTTTGAGTACTATCCTGAGTTTGTCTTCTATTGGGTAGTAGTGGATGGCCTGCCACGTAGCCAATCCCGTGTGGATGGTTGCTGTACATGCCCTTCGGAGCAGCCTATCAATGGAAGGGGAATTGGCGCAGAATCGCTCGTCGCAACGTTCTAGCCAAAGGTGCCAAATGATAAACCCTCGGAGTAGATCCTATGAGTGGTAACTGAACATATATTTGAGAGATATGTGGCTTGAGAGATATGTGGCTGGTCGTTGGTACTCAAAATTGCCCCAGCAGTGCCTGCTCCCAAGTTGAATATGTTGACATCGTATTTGATAACATGGGATATGGATACTATAGTTTACAATGATGGCATTGTTATTTTGGCTTTTATTGCCATTAGGGCATTCTCAACTTCCAATTGAGTACATGGCATAATCATTTTGAGATTCACTCATTAAAGTAAAATTCACCTATTTAAATGTCTCATCAATAAATGCTTCATTATAATAGTAATAAATCAATTGACACCTCTCAATGACAAGTATTGTTTAAATACTAACATTGTTCACAATCAATTTTGCATGTTTATTCAATGACATAGATTAATGATTACTAGAAATAAGAGTTAAGTAATGCTTGTCATTAGGACAATTGCCAATAGTAGCTCCCACTTTTTAAAAGTGCCTATTGGCTTTTGAGATGCAAGATTTTATTCAACCACAAGAAGGTTAATTCTTGTCTAAAAGACCCCAACGTAAATGAAGCATTTTTTGGGAATTGATCCAACTAACAAAGGGCTCCTTTGTCATCATCCCTTTGATGTGCTATAAAATCAAACTTAGCAATGTGCACTTGAGATTGTTTGTAAGGTTTTTAAAGGTAGACAAATCAAAATTTTGTAAGTGAATATTAACCTCATTACATTCAATATGAATAATCAACATTTTCCCAAAATATTAAGTTTACTATTTTAGATTTTATTTTCCTAAGTAAATGTTTATCTTTTGAAGAAAGCAAAATCTTCATAATTTCACCTTCTATTATTGGAAATGATTTTGGGCGAAATTGCATATATTCATGACTACTATAAAACCAAGTGGCTCAAAATCTTGTTTTGCTTGTGCATTTCCTTAAAGAGAACCTCTTTACCATTCTCAATGGGACAAAATATTTTGACAAAACAAATGCAAATTTATAAGGAAATCATTAACCCATTAAGGTCTGGTCAACTAGTTCCTGGTTGATTTTGACTCTTTTCAGTTTGTAGAGAGAGCATGTCGAGGAATTTGATGACGTGGCAAAGGGGACGGATATGAGGAATTGGAAAGTGAAGAGTTTAGGACAATAACCAGCCCAATCTAAGGTGACATGTGGCTAGAGGGTTGAAAAAACTAAAAGAATACTGGCTGAAAATATACCAATAAACGCAAAAAGATGTACATGAATAACAACTAAAGAGTGAGCATAATTCATGATGCATAACACTAAACCTTGCAAGATACTTTCATCTGCACGATCAAATTTAAAATTTCCCCCAAATGACCATACAAAAGAATTGCCTACTCCAAAATCGACTATGGACCTTATTGGGTTAATTTCAATCATAAACAATGTTAATAATGTTTGGCATATGTTGATTCTTACTTTCGAGATGTCTTGGTTAGAATGCTTTGGGCACATCAGATTCTCAATAGCATGTTTTGATTGTCTGGCTCCATGTATTTTATTTTGGTTATGTGTTGATATTCTAAAATTTCCAACGCTGGTTATCTTTTTAATTATATCTAGATTCCAAAACTAGCCCTAATTGCATTCAGCAATAATTGAGCATTTAACTAGAGCAACAACGGTATGACGGTAATAAGAACACAATTGTTGACCTAATGTTCCAAAAACATGAGCTTACCATGTAGTGAGATCACAAACAAAGCATAAGAAAGTAATCACTTATGAATGAGTTGATTTTGTGCAGTATTAACTTTAAATTGTTCACATTCCAAATTTAATTATCCTTAAAGAGAGAGTGTGGAGACATATGCAAATCATTGGAAGATTCATGTACCTCAAACATCAAAAAATCTTTTGATGATTTGCAAACATAGTCCAAAATTTCATAAATAGTCCAACTTTAGTGAGATATGGCATGTTTGTTGACGTTGAATAAAAAAATTCAAGTATATAAGCAAGCAAGATACTTCAACATTTGTATAAAAGGATTTAATATGCACTAAATGTTTCAACTAAGTGGATCTTCAATGTACTAATGTATCAAATGCAAGCATCTTGTTTTGTATAAAAAGAAACTTAGGTAAGAATTGGCCCCCACCAATCAAATTTTCATGTCCAAGAAATAGTATTTTCTTAGAAAATATATTGAACGTGATTTTTTGATAATATTTTCAGTATGATATTTGGAGAAAAGATAGCACTACATCCAAAACATTATCAATTGTGCAAATTTTGTCTTGTATCCACGTAAATAGTTTGAGGATGTTAGATAAACTTCCGTTGGAAAATACAAGGAACAAGACAACTAAGATTTCTTTTAACACTTTTGGAGAAATCCCAACCGCTAATAGAAAATAAATCATTTAAAGTTGATGTAATACTCATCACATTGTGAACATAATTCCACTTTGGATAAGGAAGGAAATGATTTTCGGCATAATGCTTGTTCTATATTTGGAACTAGGAAGCACAAATTTTCATGCGCTCAAAATCTCCTCAAAAATCCTAAAATAATGTTCATGATGCTACAATGGCTAGTAAGAAATACCCATCCTACTAATAAATGCCTTGTGGGTTGGATTTCCTTGCCATTTGACAAGATGTTTTAGGAATTGGTATGTGCACACCCGGGTTGATACATGCACACCCCAATGGGGTAAATTATAGATTTCTATCATCAAAAAGCTAAATTTGAGATATTTGAATTCAAATTTGGACTTAGAAACTATGATTTGGTCTAGAACCATAGAAAAGGTTGCAATTGAACGACACCCAATGAAAAAGCTTATTTTTTTTTACAAACAAAAATAAAAGTAATACTTTTGCCCTTGGCTAAGCTTTTTCATTAGATGTTGTTCAATCAGCAACCTTTCTTATGGTTCTAGACTAAATCATGGTTTCTACATCCAAATCTAAATTCAAAATTCTCAAATTCAACTTTTTCATGGTAGAAATCTATAATTTAACCTGGGGGTGTGCATATATCAACCCTAGATGTGCACATATCAATTCTCTATGTTTTTTGACACTAACTTTTGAATTGAAATGGGACTATCTATTGTAACTTAATGTACCAACCTAAAAAAGCTTCTGCATGAAATATAAACACCTCAAACATGAACATAAATGATGAAAATTATGGTAACTTGCCACTACAGGAATAACCATTAATCCTTAAATGTCTTGAAGTACTAGTATAATACAAGATATTTTTCTTGTATTTGGAATGGGTACCCAAATTTACTACATTTGAGATCAATAAAGAAGTTGAAATGAATATCAATTCAATTTTAGTGAGGTATTTGAGATCCCAAATTAAAACTTCTTGTTGGTAGCAAATGCCAATTGTACGACATCCTATCTACTATCGCCATGGGACATTTAGGGGTTAAAACAAGATAATTATATGAATCTTTGAAGTTATGAAAGGGAACATCTCTATCAAATTTGGGCTAAATTTCTCTAACTCCACATCATCTCAACATCATCTCAACATCATCTCAACATCATCTCAACATCATCTCAACATCATCACAACATCATCATCTCAACATCATCTCAACATCATCATCTCAACATCATCTCAACATCATCATCTCAACATTATCTCAAAAATCACCCAAAAAATCAATACAATTTAAAGGAAAATATTTGCCAAGATATACCAGTACAAGTATGTGTCCGTCATCCCATGTTCCTGTCCGTGTATCCCTTAATTGCAATAAGTGGGCATCATGGTGCTCACACCCCAGGGATACAAAGATTGATTTTCCACAGATTTGGCTCTTGTACACGAAGATCTCTGGATCCACAGCTCTGTACAAACGCCCTCAGAATCTCACTCCAACATCCGTTAAATTGCTAGAATTGATGCAAACAGTAACTTAACTAACTTAACTTAAGTTATTCTCTACAGAAATCATCCTGTATTTTGCCAAGTTAGTACGTATCTGCCAACGCCGTCTGGATTCATGGCGCATTCCCTGGCGTCGTTTCAAAACTTACTCACTTTTTATATATTAATGCCCTGTTTCGTCACTTGCATTGAAACCTCCGTCTACGAGTGAAAAAAATATCGCTTTCTAGAAAGATCGACGAGTTGTTTTAATCCGAGAATCCGTTGAACCACACTTGCCATTAAGTGGAACTGCATTAATTGTAAGCATTCTGATTGCTCCTGTACAACTGATCGTTCATCTCTGAAGCTAAGTTAAGTTAAGTTAGCACCGTATGATTCTGAAATCTCGTGAGCTTGATTGGATGATGCAATGACCGGCCGTAGTTGATTTCCTTTCATCACTGATGGTCATTTCATTACTCATGCAGGTTGTGGGGGCTTTGACATGCAAACTTCGAAGAAGTTTGAATGATTTTCTCCTTTACTGCAATTAAACGATAATCATTCGTCAATCGTCTTTCCTATTCGGGTACGTTGCAATAATCTGTTCGAGCTACGGATCGTTGAAATTCTGTAGTTAGCCGAAGTAGTAAGTTACTACTATTGTACTGCAAGTCCAGCCAGTTACAGTCATTATCGATGTGCGTCTGCTTCGATACTGTGATATCTTTCTGATCCGGGCGTCGGATACTGCAAATCAGATGAACTTGCTACCAGCAGCGTATGTTGCTTCGGATCCACAAGCCCAGGGTTTCTTCTACTGGCGACATAAGCAGATTTCGTGCAATCAAAAGGGGTCCCTCCAGTTATAAACCTGTGAAATGCTGCCAGATGAGCATTCGGTAGCCAGTAGAAGAAGCTTGTGCCAAGCCAGTAAGGTAAGTTAGGAGGCTCATGAATTAACCATCTAAAGAGGACATTTGTGGAAAAATCAGGTCAGCTTGACAATTTGGAAATGTTCTTGATAAAAAGTCAAAGAAGTAGTTCCATGACCATTTAAATTGAAATTTTCTGAGTTGGCATGAATTACCTACAATTTATCTTATCAAAGCAAAAGGCCCATAGTATTTTGGATCATATTAAGCTGTAGCACTCATGATTTACATGCAATTTGTAAGTAGAGCACATGAGTTCAAAAAGCAACCACTACAAAATTGAGGGTGCTCAAACATTAGAAAAAGTATGAAACCTTCATAAAGCCCTTAAGAATGATCTCTCTAACATTTATTGGGCCTAGAGTGGGTACATTAAAAGCGTGTGTGAAGTGTCTCTACCTTGTATGACGTACATCACTAAAACTATGAATAGAAAATGGCAATCTAGTACCATGTCACAATTTCTTAATTATTCTCCTACTATTGTACACAATCATAACTAATGTTACCCTCACAAGTACTAGGTTAAAGGTTTTAATATAGAGAAAAAGGACCATGATAATATGTACATGTAATTGTGACGCCCAATGAAAATTGGACATGCTAAAGTGAGACATGATTGTACTCAAAAGCATGGTTGAGTGTAAGGAATTTATTTTGTCCCAAAGTACAAATTAAAACAATTAAGGAGACCCCTTGAAAGGGATTCTTAGGGACCTTGTAGAGGACTCATATTTTCTCTAATGTAAGTCCTCTAAAGAGTGCAAGTACCCATGTCACATTCTAATACTCAAATCATGATTAAAAATACATTTTTATTTGTTTCATATATGACACATATCTATATATTACTAAAAGTCAATTTTTACCACAGTTATGACTGATAAGCACATTGAGCAGCTATAGTAGCCATTCTCACATTGTAAAATCCCTAAAACTGTGCATACATAAGGACAAATTTTGAACATATAAAGAGTATGACCCATTTAAGAAGCTGTCTACACTCATTTTTGGCAGCTCTAAGTGAGCAGTTTTAAATGCCCGAACTGAATTCTAGCCTCCTACCTTATCTCAGTGCTCGTATTTGGGATCCTTCCTCATGTACCAAATGCGATCATCACATCGGTTCTAGGGAATAGGACGGTAGGTACGTACATGAACAGGAAAGCTCCGCACGTCGGAGACAGTGAGACAGGGTGGTATGTGTTGTACAAATCCCACCTAAGTTAAGTTAGCCTGCAGTCTCAATTCTCAAGGTCGTCAAGGAAATGCTGCAAATCGCATGTGAAATCTACAAAGGCAGTTTGATTGCAATAATGATACATGATATAAGTTATACATCATTTCAACGCAACACGGTGAATGACATAATTTCCTTGTGATTACTGATGGGATGTCTCGTGCTTCAGTAAAGAGCAACTGAGGTTCATTCTCGCCTTAGATGCCCAAGAGGAGCTCCGTGATGAGAGACTCCTTGAGGAGAGCGTTGCCACGGAGATTCTAGAAAAAGATGAGTCACCGTTCAGTTACAAAGTGTGGTTCTCAAGCCTCATGTAACTTATTGTTTGATGACCGCAAATCTCACCCTTTGTCTCAACTTATTGAGATGTTGGACTTTCCTTGCATGCGGACAGCTGCACGGCTTGCTCCGCTGCCTCGTGGTGTGAGCTCTGCTGAGGTCCTTAGTTTGCATAAACATTGCTCAAAGAAAATATTGCCTCTTTTTCTTTTTGCTACATGAATGACGGTAACGTGACACCACTTGGCAATTTCTGTTCTTACGTTTACATGTGTAAGAGCAATCCAAAATGCAAAGAACTTTGTTCAAGTAACGTGGAAATATGCAAAAGTTACAAGAAGTAAAAAGGCAATTGAAAAATCTCTTATTTTTGTATTTTGAATTCAAATTCAATACATAGTGTGCAACAGTTGGCAAATATTGTTGAACATCCTCCAATGGATATCCCAATGTTGCGTTTACACTGTAGGACTCTCAAAATTTTGCAAAGTCCAAAATAAATTGAAAAGTCCCAAAAGTTCGAACGTGTATGAAAAGTCCTAATCAAGATAAACTTAACAGTTTTTTAAAAAGCACGCTTTTTTAGTGCGTCCTTACTTTTGGGTTATCCTACTTTCTATTCTACCTTGCACGCAAAACGTTATGCTCATCATACAGTGCAATGACCTGACTGTAACTACCTCAACTATCTCTACACCCTAGTGTAAGGTACATCGTTTCCTAAAATCTGGATATGGAGCTTTCGAATGGCGTGATACAATTCAGAACTAAGTTACAAGGCTGAAAATTGACGACCACAGGCAAACAACAGGTCAGATAAAAAGTATGTAAAGAAAAGTAGGTTGTGAAGTTCTTGAAGAACACACAGTTGAGCAAAAGTTGGAACAAATTATAAGAGTCAAGTATCAATAATTGTCAATGTGTTGCACAGTGGTACTTCACAAAACCAAATGCAAGAGATGTATCAATTTATTGGTTCTGAACTAAAGGGGGAGGAAACCTTGCATTGTCAACGTATATGTTTGTTTTTTCAATCAATGTGAGGAAGTTTGAGTGATTTCACATATGACAAAAAGACCGCTTATTTCATGTGCTACAAGAGGAATTGTACTTTTAATAGCACCATTGCTTGTTGATGCGACAAAACAACCTTATAATAGATTAATGGATTTTGAACAACTGACTTTTGATTACGTAGAGAGGTTGTGTGAGTAATAACATTGACAACAAATGCTTTGCTTGCCCAAAGAGGTCAAAAGTATTGGTAGGTTATGGGGATGCGTTTTTGCTCAACACGTTTGATGATGGGACATCCATATCGAGAATGTGTTGGTCATGCTAGAGATGCTGGGGATACTTGACATTTGCTCACCCAAAATTAAGGCATATTTTTTGGCAAGGTCCTTGGAGGTTTGATCAAGTCAGCTGTATTTGGATAACAATATGTTCAATAATAGGGGTTTCAGATATTTTCAAAAATTGGTGAAAGAATGGTCGTGAACAAGTTTTCGCTCACCAGTGAATATGCTGTCACAATTTTAGGAGGTCGTCACAGCTCGTTCACAGAGTGATTTGGCCGGATCATTCACAAATTTCATTCACATGAACAAAATTGGTGGTGAACAACATATTTGAAACCCCCTAATGTTATAGTTGCTACTTGCTATGGCTGAAACTTAATAATGTGACCTTCACGGCACGTACTAGACCTACATTGAGCTCATTGAAAAAAATTGGGCTAGTTTGTTTGATTGTGGTAGGGTGAATAAAATAAGACTATCAATTTGCCTAGTTTGATCCAACAATTTTTAGACTTTTGGGGTAAAAATGGTTTTATTTTGCCAACACCTCTAAAGTCTAATGTGAGCCGTGCAAACTCCAGTTTTGATTCCACGAGAAAGTTTCTACTTTAGGTGTATTAGCTTGAATGGGCATAGCCCTTTTATTGATGCCTCATCTACTGGGAAAGTTATTGTGTTTGAAGTCAATTGTGCTTTGGCAATTTTTTTTGGCCTTGTGATAAGCTTTTAGTTGTATCTTTGACCAATTATTGTCATTTTTATGTTTGTGTTTTTTAACTCTTGTAGGCTGTTTTTAGGTGGGATTTGTTTGTATTTTATTCCTTGCAATGGATTTTCATTCATTTGTGTTAAAATAAACTTATACTACTGATAACACCATATTCGTTATAATGAGAGTTTTTCATGAGAGTCATTTAAAGGAAATACAACTTGAAATGAAAAAGTTTTAGGACAATTTGACAAAAGATTTTAGGTCAATTGAATTGAATTTACATAATCCCTTTCAGATTTGACCTGAAATTGAAAAGTTTTATGTCAATTCAGCTCAAATCGAGCTGATTTTCATGTTTATTTTGAGAGGTCCCCATTCTCTCATTATAACAAATATGGTGTTTTAATGAACCTTTTTGGTACTCTATCCTAACAACACTTTTGTAGGTGAATAGTTGATAACTAATTAGCTTGCAAACTTGAGTTCATTGTTATTTTTTCGAAATTTTATTTATATTTTAGAATAAAAACAAAAAAATTTACGATTTTATTAATGACGATTAAAATTTAGTAATCAGAAATTTGATGTTAACTTAACCATCGTTTATTGTTTGTCAGCAAATGGTACTTGCATGCATAGTTTCAATCTTTGGATAAATTAGCACTTAGACTAAAGTATGCAAAATAAAGGGCCCAATGCAGTACTTGTATTTGTTCCAACTTTCACTATCTTTGTAGAGACACTTCGCTTGGTTTGTGATTTGGAATACTTGAAGTCAGGTTCATATTTAGAGGCAATTATGTCACTACTTTGTTTGCTAATAAAAGACATAAATAATTATGTTATGTATAACACAACACTATCAATCAATGCACTTGGAGTGGCTTTGATGAATAGTTTTGATGAGAGCATCCTCCATGCAACGGTGAAATGGCTTTTCAAATAGAAACTACTGAGGACGTTATTGGTGAGCATAAAACACTGAGCTATGAGTGGGGATTCAAAAAATTTTGAGCAAAAACATTTTCTCAATTCAAATTCAACGGAATATCTAAAAAAATAGTATATTTTTCAAGAGATAATAGTTTATAGGGAATTGATATGTGTACCACACCTCTTGAACTAATGTACCACACCCCAAGGTAAGTTTTAGATTTCTAACATTTAAAAGCTGAATTTGAGAATTTGGAATTCAAATTTGGACTTAGAGACCATGATTTAGTCTAGAACCACAAAAAAGTTGCAATTCAACAACACCCAATGAAAAAGCTTATCTTTTTTTACAAACAAAAGTAAAAGTAACAGTGTTCTCCCTAGCTAAACTTTTTCATTAGGTGTTGTTGAATTGCAACTTTTTTATGGTTCTAGTTTAAATCATGGTCTCTTAGTCCAAATCTAAATTCAAAATTCTCAAATTTGGCTTTATGATGGTTGAAATCTAAAATTTACCCTCGGATGTGGTAGAGTAATTCAAAGGGTGTGGTACACATATCAATGCCCTTGTTTAAAATACATAATTATAAGACCTCATGTAAACAGTTATAGGTGGAATATATTATTTTGACAAAAGATCCCGGCTCAAGGCTCATGGCTTGTAAAATAGCATTCCCCGTGGTGTACCTTGCGAAAACTTTGCACTAAAATGTGGCTTTCTTTAGGTTGATCAAATATGACAATGCAAATAATGGATTTGGTCAACCTTATGTAGAATTTTTTATTGTTTGTCTCGACTCTCGAAGGATTATTTCAGCATAAACATGGATATACATAAACATGTTTTTTCATAACCATAGTGTACTTCATGTTTGTCACAAATCGTCACTGGTCTTTTAAGCTTGCAAAAAAGTCACTTAACGTAGGAGCACCGATAAGCGTCATTTTAAGGGTTTTGAACATGATGAATAATTAGTAAATAGGTAGTAAATTATAAGATCCTATTAGGAATAGAATTATTTGGATACTTTGAGAATAAGCTATGAATTTTTTAAAAGCAAATTGTTATTGCACCCATAACCAACATTAAGGTTTCATGTTCACATGTTGTACATTCTAGTAGTTACATTTCACAAATTTTCAAGATTTTAGAGGTGATAGTTATGGGGAACTAATGCTTATGGGTAGTGCATTTTTTTCTAGCAATATGGAGCTAGTCTGGCAAAAACTCTGACAAGTTTGAGCCACTAGTGCAAGGTCCCTCCTCTTTTCAGCCAATCGCTTGTAGACACAGAGAAATCTAACAATAACTGCCGACAAAAAAAAAATGCATTGCTTATGGGTGTTCCTACCTTATGTTGTTTCCAAATGCCATTGGACATTTTCGTGAACTTAGTGTTTTTACAGGTTTCAATTTGCCTAAAGTTAAAAAAATGGCAATTGTATCATGTATTGCCTATAACCAATAAATGTAAGAATCTTTTGACTTACTTAATATTGTTATGATGTCAAGGTGACCTTTTGGTCAAGCAAAAAACATAAACATGGGCATTTAGGGCCGCTTCACACTATGACCGGCCAAGTTGAGAGGCCGTCAAATTGAGTGGCCAAACTTTGCTAACAAGCCAAGAAAATTTGCTAAAAATAAACAATAAATGTTGAAATTGACAACAATAAATGTTGAAACTGACGGCCTCTTGTCCATAGTTTGGATCTCCATTTTTGCTAGACCCAAACTTCCCTTTGAGAGGCCGTCAATCTTGGATGATAAAGTGCTGCCATGTAGGCAAATGGGGGATGACGGCCTTTGGAGTTTGGCCTCTAGTGTGAAGGGTTGAGAGGCCGGACTCTTGGTTTTGTGTAATCTGATTGGTGCAAACCGACAGCCTCTTTACCTTCGGCCATAGCGTGAAGCCACCCTTAGATTCAATGAGACAATATGACATTGTGTGAAATATTATTTGAGTTGTTTGGCTCTTCAAGGCCATCTTTTTCATTGAATATATAGGTTTGTAAGAGCATCTCCACCGGTCCAGACTCGCTCAAAGTTTTCCATCTGGTTTGGAGAGGCTTGAAGGCTCTCAATCTCCACCCATGCTCTTTGAAGAGGTGGCCTTACACTCCAACACACCCCATAAATAAGCACTTGACCACTATCTAGGGAAGTAGAGAATAAAGCTCACTAAACTTAGGGTGAATAGTGCATGAATAATGACTTGGAGAGTGGCTTGCTAGACTTGCCAAATAAGAGAGTTTGAGAGGGTTTTGAGAGGGGCCTGCCTACTTTTCATCCACTTTGAGCAAGTTAGAGCCACCGGTGGAGATGCTCTAATGTACTTTGATTCAATCAATAAGTCTGAAATCCACCTCTTTCTCTAAGTATGAATTTGTTCTAGATCCCATATAACCTTCATCTTGACGTAGTAATAAGTCACCTAATTGCAAGATTTTATTTTGAATATTTGATGTAGGATGGAAATTTCACTAAAGAGCTTATTAGCTAGACTAGAATGTTTGGAATTAGATCATCAATGAAAGGTTTGTGGTCATTTATAATTGGCTAGGAAGGGATATATGATGTCCAAAAGATGGATATAAATGTAGTTGAGGTCTAGTGACACAAAAAAATGGTTTTAGGAAGATTTTACAATAGTGGCAATGTGTCATGATTTGAATTCTAGATCCTCTAATTGGAAGGAAAGCAATTGTTTGTCAAAGTTTATCTAATACTATTATTAGAAGTAATTGGCTAAGGATAAATATGAATGTGATTAAAAGCTTTTTGTATTTGATAGATAGCCCATTGAATAATTCTTGAATTTGAGATAAGAAAATTTGACAACATTTTCAATATGTATTTTCAAAATGATTATGTCAATCTAAAATACTTACTTTCTGCTCTTACTCTTTTGATTTTTTTCTACTATTTAGTGATTTTACTATTTTAAATGAACGTTAGTGCAGTCAAGGGATTTTGTTATTTTAGAAATACAATGTTTTTTGTGTTGATAATGAATTTATACTATATGGAGCTTTTCTATATTTTTTTGATTTTGTAATAAAAACATTGAAAAATCAACCCATTTGTATAACTTTCAGTTTTTATTTTTACTTTACACTTTGTCAGGTGACTATAGCTTTGAAGAGTCATTTTTAGTATTTTCCCACCTTTGTTCAATTTGGTACAAATTTTTGTGATATACTACATTGCATTCCATACATATATTATCATATTTTGAACATAAACTTGAAATACCACTTAGTACTAAGGTAGGAGGCTCAAGAACCGGGCATCTAAGGGCTGAAAATGAATTTTGGGAGGTGAAACTTCTTGAAATATTTTTCAGTAAATTTTCCTTGAAAGACAAGAGGAATTGACATCTAACT
Source organism: Ulota crispa (assembly GCA_963920765.1). NCBI lineage: Eukaryota > Viridiplantae > Streptophyta > Bryopsida > Orthotrichales > Orthotrichaceae > Ulota > Ulota crispa. The sequence continues at coordinate 12,989,966 of OY987242.1, forward strand.
CAACTTTTTTCAAATTTTTTGGAGCTTTGTGAAATTAATTATGAAATTTTGAAGTGAAAGTCATAGGGCTCTAAAACCATGCACCTTCTTAAAATGTACATTGCCTGTACATTATTGAAAACAGTGAAAAACAATATGTATGTGGAAGGTAGATTTAAGAAGGTGCATGGTTTAAGACGGTGCACGGATTATGAGCCAACTACCTTAGTTCATATATTGTATTGCGCAATTGTTGACAAGTTGCCTTTTGGAAATTCCACTCTATCATTGTGATCTATTTTTTATGGTCATCAACACTAACTAAATAAATATTTTTGTCAATATCAAAAACCAACAACCATAAAAATTGTCTATTTTAGTTTTTGGTCACTAATGTAAGGCTCCTTAGCTGCACAGTTTAATTACTTAGTAGGAAAAATTTGAGCCCTTGAGAAGGCTCTTAACCCTAAAGGATGCTGCTATTTTGTATACGGACTCCTGTATTGTATACATATGGGCATTTGGGTAGCACATAAATCCATTAGGGTTGTAGATTTCAAGCCAAGTCATAAACATATTGTTGATCAACTCGGATTTTTTGGGGAATTTTTGGCATTTGTCATAAAGCCATTTCTTCAAGTACTAAATGGTCTTCATAGAAATACATACAACACTTTTGGTAGGCAACATCCTTTAGGGGAGCATGTGAGATGTGCATAAAGAGAAAATATTCAGCTATCAAAATAGTGTAAGGTGAGCAGATAGACCATGTGCCACGTCAGTTTTAGGATTTTAAAAAATAAAATAAAATAAAATAAAATAAAATCCTAAAATTGATGGGGCACATGATCTGACTGCTCACCTTACACACTTCTAATAGTTGAATATTTTCTCTATATGCACATTTCACATGCTCCTTAACCCCTAAAGGACCAAGCCCTTTCTTCTACCAAAATCACTAAAAACTGCCACTTTTAGGATGTTCAGAAAAAAGAGATTTTATGTTTTGTTTTTGAGAAATCCAACCGTAGGATCTTGCCCCCAAACTGGAAGAGGTACTTGTGTGAAAACAATTAGCTCATTCCAAATGGAGGAGAGTGAGGTGTTTACATCTAAAGTGAAAAAAAAAAACAAAAAAAAAAAAAATCCATGTTGTCCAAAAATTTCAGAAGCCTTTGACCACTATTATAACAAAAAAATTGCTCTACCCAAAGTTGCGCTTTATTTTTTCCATGTAGGAGATCAAGTTAGGTATATGTGGGAGAGTTTTCAAATCAATTGGAACTATGCAACACATGGGAAAAAGTAGTAAGTAAAAAGAAGTAGAGAATGATTCAAAACACAAATTTTTTAAGAATTTAATTATGGAAATGAAAAATGCAAATCTCAACAGTGATAATGTTGTGATGAACAATCTACTTCCTCTAGTTTAACTTTTTTTCCAAAATATTGAAAATTCAGTAAAATAAAGGACTTCAAAGTTTATTTAAGAGTAGAGATTCCATAACTGCCCGCAAACAAAAACTCCTCATAACTTTCATGTCATTGATTGAAATTGAATGATTCAAAGCTTCGCATGTATAAAAAAAATCTAAGGAACCAATTTCAAACTTGAGTTTTAAAAAAAGAGTTATTTTTAAAGAAGTTTTTGGGTTGCTTGGACGAGAAGTCCTCCCCAATTTTTCTAAAATTCATGCATAACTTCTTCATCAAATGTTGGAATGAAGAAGAAATTAGATGCTCATGTAGATCTTTGAATTCCCCACTTTCAATAAAAGTTTCCGAAAATCACATAAAGTAGTTTAGCCATAGGTACATGCCCAAAGTCCAACCTGTCCCCCAAAGGGACAACAGTCCTTTAGGGGTTAAGGGCCTTCTCAAGGGCTCAAATTTTTCCTAATGTAACCCCTAAAGGCCCAAACCCCTTTTTTTTTTATGAAAGTCACTAAAAACTGCCACTTTTGGAGGAGTGAGTAGATAGGTAGGAATTTTTGTTTTCTTCTTTTTGAAATTAAGTTGTAGGATCTTGCCCTAGAATATGAAAGGTACTTGTGTGAAAAAAATCAGCTCATTCTAGATGTAGAGGAGTGAAATATTGACTCTAAAGTGCAAAAAAAAGTTTTCTTTCCCTACTGCCCAAAAATTTCAAAAGCCTTTGACCACTCCTATATCAAAAAAATTACTCTAGGAAAAGTTGAGGTTTTTTATCCCCATAAAGAAGACCAAGTTAGGTAAGTGTGGGAGAATTTTCAAATTAATTGGAGGTGTGAATCATACTTTGTAAACTCTTGCAATGCTATAAGGTCATGAAATTTGCATATACACTAGGCAAAATTGGAAGATACATGTAATATTCAAAAATTTGAATTATTGTGATCCAAATGGTGAAAACCAAGGAATTTCAGTCTACTACAACTTGGAAAAAGAAATAGTTAAAAAACAAATACACAAATTGCTCAAAAAAGCAAAGCACCAAATTTTGCAAGGGGCAAAAGGAATGGAGGTTTGGAAGTCCCATACCTACCTGCAAACTAAAACTTCTCATAACTTTCATCTCACTAATCAAAATTGAATGATTGAAAGCTTCCAGCATATATATAAATCTAAAGAACCAATTTCAGATTTTCATTTTAAAAAAATATGTTTTTTTGTTGTTGTTGAGCTGCCCAATTCTCCCATGTTTTTCAATTATTCATGCATAACTTCTTCAATAAATGTTGGGAATGAAGAAAAATTAGATGCCCACACAGATTTTTGAACTCCCCATCTTCCATAAAAGTTTCAAAAAATCACACAAAGTAGTTTAGTTGTAAGTACATGCCCAAAATCCCACTTGGCCCTTGAGGGACCACTTTGGCCTTTAGGGGTTAAAAGATAATGCCATTTTTCAAATGTTGCTCAAATATTTTTTTATCTTGTGGTGTTCTAATTTAAACAAAATCTACTTTTTGAATGTAGATTTGCATAACTAGTTCATTGTGAATAATCCATATGTCCCTCTAAAAGCTTCAAATCACACTCATTTCTTGTACCACTAAACAGCTCCCTTTTGCTAATTTCAAATGCTAAGAAAGAGTTTGCCATGTTCAATGATCTCATGGTGGCAAATTTAGCAATTAGAGTGCATTCCTCTCCTAGCAAGCTTGGCCTTGCCCATATGAGGTACCATTGTTGCTACTAATGATTAAATCATCAATAATGAGGAGCTTGAAAGATGCACAAATATAGTACTTTTTGCATGGAATTTGGGTGCCCAAACAGCAACGTCAAAGTCAAAGATTTTGCATACATTTGATAGATGGTATATTGGTTTTACAATGCATGTGTCACCAGTACACAAACTAAAAACACAGTTAATCCTTCACAAGGAAGCTTTTTGGATGTTTTTAGAGGGACAAAGGGAGTACGTTTTTGGAAACCTTATTCAGAAAAAGCAATCATTGCTACGTTCAAATTTGTAAGATTGTAACCACATCAATTAACCAGGTTTGCCACATTTTAAAAGTGGAAATTTATAAAAACTCAAATAATTATGCAGGTCTAATTTTGTAAACAAGTACACAGAGTTGTTATTTTAAAGGTCTTTTTCTAGTTAACCCCTAAAGGACTATGGCCTTTATTCTGTCAAAAGACACTCAAAACTGCCACCTCTATGGCAAAGAGTAAAAAAGTTTGAAAATCAGGTATATTGCATATCTGACCATAGGATCTTGTATTAGACTACTATAAGAATGTGTCGTACAAAACTCAATAATTTTAACCACACAGATTGGAAGATATGTGCATTTAAAGTGTAAAGAAGAACTATTTTTGCACCTTGCTTGACTAGATTTTTGATTTTTGAACATTTTTAACTTAAAATTTTTGCACCATAGAGTTTGGAATTCCATTTTTGCATGGTGGGAAGTTGAGTTGGAAATCTTGGGAAAAAATTTCAAAAGAAAAACTTAATTTTCATTCTTTAAAAAAACATTAGGTAGAAGAAGGTATAAGATTGAACAAAAACTTAAATTGTTAACAACCCTGGACTGGAATTGAAATGCAATAATCCCAATGGTGAGATTGTTCTAGAAAGCAAACTTCACCCTCTCCAACAGTTTTTTTTGAAAAAATGTTAGACCTCTATTCAAAAATGAAGTTTACAAGTTAATTTTTCAAGAAGATGCTTGAGTTGCCCAGAAAACAAGATTGTTCATAACTTTCTCATAACTAGTCCAAATGGAATGAATCAAAGCTTCAAATGTAGACAAAGATATAATCTATAAGAAAAGAAATTTAACTTTTTTTTTCAAGTTTTAATAAGAATATTTTTTGCTGCCCCTAGTCCCCAAATTTGTGCTTATTTGGACATAACTTTTGCTCCCTGGAATCAATTGGAATAAAAATTATATTCCCCAGAAACTAATGTGTTTTTCTATCTGCAAAAAAAGTTTCAAAAAATTAAAACAAAAATTGAAGCTGTAGATACGTGCCCAAAATCCCATTTGTCCCCGAAGGAACAATGGTCCTTTAGGGTTTAACAAATTTAGTATTTGTTGGTGGATTGATTGTAATAAGCACTTGTCCTATGTTTTATCACAAGAGACTAAATAGCCATTGTAGCTTGAATTAAAGGTTAGAGTAAATGTGTAAATTCCGTATATTTGTCAAATTTTTGAAGAGAATTTCTAATTGATTTTTACAAATTTTGTTTCCAAATCATGTTCAATTATTATTTTGGGGTTTAAAGTATAAACGTGTTCACCTTGTTTTGAAAATATTTCCTCTAAGAAATCTATCTATCTTATTATAAATAAACTAAGGTAGGAGCATCCATAACCATCAATGTCCCCACAACCATCACCTTTGAGATCTTGGAAAATTCATGGAAGTGAATAGATGTAATGACAAGGATGTACAACACATGAATATGAAATCTTAAAAGTGGTTACGGGCGCAATGGTAGTTTGCTCTTTAAAAATTCACAACTTATTCTCACAGTATCCAAATATTACATTCAAAAGTGCAAAATCATTTCTTTAATGTTCCTAATAGGATCCTATAATTTGCTAGTTGCTTGTTAATAGTCATCATGTTTAAAACCCTTAGTTTGATGTTTATGGGTGCTCCTACCTTAGTATGTGGACACGGTAGCCATTCACTTGGGCTCTAGAATTCAAGATTTGAGCTCTCAATCCATGCTTAATTAACTCATAACTTAAATTGCTTGACGGACAAACATAACTAATACAATCCTAATCTATTATATGTATTGAAATACGCAATGAACTATTGTTGGTAACACATTTGCAAAGTAGGCTGCATGCATTTTTCAAGATCTGAAAAATTACAGGTATAGTCTTTTTTGGTGCTAAATTATACTTAGAGATGAATGTAGCTTTATAAAAAAAATTGAGTTTTGTTTTATTTTTTTATAATTTGATTTCTGTAGAAAGTGTACCGTTTTAGTGCCAACTACACGATAAGGTACAATAAGGTTGTGGACGATTTACAATTGAGAAACCCTCTTCCTTGCTATGGATTTTTTTTTGTCACATACTTTGTATTTTGTATTAAGTGGTTTTCTAAATGGACGACTAAGTTGTCGATTGGAACCTTTTTAACTCTATTCATGGTTTTTCTTTTCTTTTCAATAGAAGTTGTTATGCACATACGTTTGAAAGTGTTTAGAACAAGGATCCCCATAGTGTCCTTATGCTAAGAAATTTGATTTTTTCATGTAGTCCTCCAATACAACCAAACTCCCACACCTCCAACCATGCTTCCCATGTCTCAAAGGTTCATCCAATATCATCTTATGGGAAAGAACTAGCAGCCATCCAATCCCAAGACACAACAACTTGGGAAGCCAATTATGCAATTTCAATCAGGCCTCAAGGTTGATTTAGGCAAAACACCATAAGTGGCATCTTTGTCATGTTCTCCACAAAATCACAATATTCTATTAATTTGGGGTAAACCCAGTTTTAGGACTTTTGGGTTCTTACAACCTCTAAAGAATATTTATTAAACAAAATTTCAAGAACATAAATCCAAAAATCCCAAAATTGAAGTTTTTTCCAAATTAATGAGCATTGCGTTACAAGGAAAATTGCCTAATTTCTTGGTGACAAACTGTGAAGAGATAATATTGCAAGCTCGGATTTTTTTTGTCATTGAGGAAACTCCAAAGTCATGTCTAAAACTGCTTCTTCATCAAGAAAATGTCACAAACAAACATGTACGATATCTTACTTTGGTAAGTGCTTGCAAGGATGAAAATTTGTGTTTTGGATGAATGATATTTAAAAAGGTGAAGGAATTTTGATTTTAGATAGATGACAATAAGATTAAAAAAAATCTTGGGATGGGTGATAGTTGAAGAAAAAAACTATTTTAAAACGGAGGAAAAATACAATCTTAGATGGACAACAAATAGATGAATATTTGCATATATTATTAATGAAATGTACATTTATCAAACAAAATTTGAAATAGATAATAGATTGTGAATCACATTGCTTGCAATTAGCGCACAACCACACGACATTAGGGTTGGCTACTGCACTAAGAGCTTTGCCACCCATTCGTATAATGGAGGACTGGGTTGGTTTATGGCTTGCCCAAACTTAAAATTAAGGCCCACCTTTCACTCATGTTGAGCCCAATAGTCATTAGCATTTTGGAAAACAAATGCTAACATGGCACTTTATAAAGGTTTCAACATTTCTCTCTGTGTAAGTTTGGGGTATTTATTTGGATTCGCCTATCTTTTTTTTCTTTGTTACAATCATGTTCTTAATTATTAGAGGGAGCTTCAAATCTTGATCGCAACCAAATATCTTCTAACTTTTAATTCTAGTCATGCAACAAAATAGAGGTTTGGGAGAACAAAGTGCTACTTGCTCCCACAACTTTGGGTGCAATGCAATTTCAAGAAAAAGGACGAAATAATTAGTTGGAACTATTGCAAAAGAATGGAGCAAATCTTAGCCTACCAATGCAACCCAAAAAGCACTCTAAAAAAACCTATAAACTTTCAAATTGACCAAACATGGGTGGTTAAGCTTTAACCAGTAAAGGATCAAGCCCTTTTTTCAGTGAAAGTTGCTGAAAACTGTCACTTTTAGGGGAATGAGTAGAAAGGTAGGAAAAACAATTATTTTTGAAAATCCAACCGTAAGATCTTGCCTTAGACTATGGGAGGTACTTGTGGAAAAAAATCATCCCATTTTAGATGTAGAGAAGTGAGATATTGACATCTAAAGTGAAAAAAAAAGTTTTTTCCTTGCTCCCAAAAATTTACTCTACGCAAAGTTGCTATTTTTTTTTCCCATGTAGAAGACCAAGTTAGGTAAGTGTGGGAGAAATTTTCAAATGAATTGGAGGTGTGAATCATACTTTGTAAAATCTTGCAATGTTGTAAGGCCATGAAATTTGCATATACACTAGGCATAATTGAAGGAGTTTTGTAGACTTCATAAATCTGAATTACTTTGATCCCAATGGTGAAAACCAAGGAATCTTAGTCTACTACAACATGGTCAAAAAAGAAGTCAAAAAACAAATTCACAAAGAGCTCAAAAAGTAAAGCACCAAAGGCAAAGGGAATGGAGGTATGGGAGTCTTGTCACTGCCCGCAAACTAAAACTTTTCACTCATAAATCAAGATTGAATGATTCAAAGCTCCCCACATATGTATAAATCCAAAGAACCAATTTCAGATTTTTATTTTGAAAAGATATTATTTTTTTAAAAGTTTTTGGCTCCCTAATCTCCCCTGTTTTTTAGAAATTCATGCATAACTTCTTTAATAATTGTTAAAATGAAGGAAAAATTAAATGCCCACACAGATCTTTGAATTCCCCATCTTCACTAAAAGTTTCTAAAAATCTCACAAAGTAACCATAGGTACATGCCCAAAATCTCATTTTTCCCCAGAGACAATGATCTTTTAGGGTTTAAAGCCATACATTATCTACCTCAAAAACATGTTTTCTTCTCTCAAACATTCAATACTTTTGCAACTATATCTAATACTATTCAAGCTTTTGATTGCTTGACACGTTGAAGACCCAACTAATTATGCAATTATACATGACAGAAACCCTCACATCTTGCCAAGCGTGTGATGAGAGAACTACTCTTAGTATGAAACTTGTGCGTACCTCTTGGGCAAGTTCATGAAGTGAAATTTCTAGCAAACATAAATAGTTTTGTACAAGTATGTTATGGAAATGTTCCAAGTAACACAAGAATGACTTGTAAAAAAGAAAAAGAAAACTAAGACTTCTTTGACATCTATTTATAGCATTCTAATGAAGTTTTCAACAAAATAGAAGTAAAAGTGTACTTGGAAGAGTTGTTGAGTGTTATAGCTACAAAGGGCTTGTGATGATTGTCACGATTTTGAATTGAAAAAAAAGAGAAATTACTAGGTGTTGATGGCTTGGGTGCATTGATCAATTTTACCTTTCCACCTCAATATACTTGCAAGTCCATTTTCAATACCATACAATGCACCACTATCATCTTCAATTTAGCAAGAAAAGACTTGTGTACATTGAATCACACATAGAATTTACACATCACTACTGTATTTGGTAAAAATATGCTACAAACATGAAACCTTACAATATACCAATCATTGAATTGCAATTTTAATGTAAGCTTACAATGAGGTTGTCTCCACAATTGGTCAAGCATTCCTTGTTAACAATAGATGCCATAGGTAAATATTGTCAACAAGGGTCAATTTCAATTTTCATTGCAAATTTGAAGGCATTATTTACAAAATCATGATAGTATAATTTTTTTTCAAAGAAGGTTTTTCCTACTTCCAAATGTTGTGGACTTCTCATTGTTGATGTTTGATTTATTTTGTTCAGCAATAATTGTGTGTGTATTCTCAAACTATCCTAGTAGTATTTTATTTCAAGCAATTATTTTCTTATGTTAACTATTTTTCAATGAAGCATAGTATCTTCATCTAGAAACTCAATATCAAAAATCTTTATATCTTTTTAACTTTCCTAATGCATTTGGTTTAGTACTTTCACAAATCTTTCAAAAAAATCCATTTAAACAAAGAGAAAATAACAAAATTATTATTACTTGATAAAAACCAAATTTGCTCAGTTCTTTATTGTCTTTTTGTTTCAAGTGTTGTTTTTATTGCAGTGTATTTTCTTTTATTAAACCACTTGCATTCTACATCTCATTAGAGGTCTTTCAGCCTCTAATTGCAAATTCTCTCATACAAATAGAGTGCCAATTGCTACGGAATGAGCCATGGCAAAAGTGTCTTGACACTAATCATTTGATTGCCCTTTTTCTCTCTATTCTTGTGAATTGCGTGTACACTATAATTTTCAATTACAATTTTCCTAAGTAAACTACAAACAAAAAATATATTTAATGAACCCAAAACCCTACAAGATCAATAAAATAGATAATCTTTTTCCACAATCAAATTTTCACTAGAAAGATTCAACATCAAACCAACAACAATGACAATTAAAAGAAAAAGAAAACAAAACAAACATAAATGGAAAAAAAAATAACACTTTATTGCCCAAAAGCTCTTTGATTTTTTGCACTCTCTTGCAATGCTATATCCATGCAATCTTCTCAGTTTTGAGTAAAAATGAAAACTAGCTTAAATTTTTTGTTGCTTTACTTGCAAGATGTTTAAGTTAAAGGTTGAAAGGCAATCCTTTGGTGCTTGATTTGTCACATGCACTATGGAACCTAAGCTTGCATTGTGGAACTTAGGCTAGGAGTGTTGTAGGTGTGGCTATGGGGCTGCAGTGGATTTAGACGACATTGTCATGGACATGTAAGGCATATTCTTGGGCTTTCTGTATTTACACTATGCATTTTCAATAAATGTTAGGCCATTGCTTTTGAAGCAAATCATCCATCAACCTTGATCAAACTAATATTGATTTAGGTAAGACATTGCAATCTTTGAAACCAATTGTGCACATGCAATTGAGGCTCAAGGTCAAATCTAATAAGATGCCATCACATAGGAAGCAAATTGTGTTGTTGAATCATCCAAAACTTTGAAGCCTTCAAATTTTATTGTGCAAACCTAGCTACTCCAAGATTGAACTAACGCCTCTATAGGTCAAAGTCCAAGAGCAACCATGAAAGATGAGCAATTGGAAAACCTAGAGCACTCAGTCACAATTTAGCAATTAAGTGTCTACAAGCCAACAATTGGGAATCTTTGATAATCAACTCAAACTAGGATCCAACATGTAATCATTGAAACAGACAAATCACAACAAAGAGTATAAGACCCTTGGTGTGATTGAATTAAAATTGTATAATCTATAATTGCACAAACAAATCAAACATTTAGCATAATTGTTATTCTTTCTTACAAAATTCCACTAGAACAAGTTTTGATCTATTTTTATCCACAAATAATATGATTGGCTACTTTAACATCATTGAAGATTTTGCAATACATTTGAAAAAATGTTGTAGTTTGATGTATTTTTATATGTTAAAAGTTAACAAATGTGGAGAAGTTGAGTTAAACAAGGATCTAAGACTTTCTATTTCAAATTTGAAGATTATGGTCTTTGAAAAATTAGTTTGATAGTACTCTTTTTATGTCCATGGCCATCTCGTATATTATCAAGTGTTTTCGTCTTCTTCTTTTATAGTAAAAACAATTACTATTTAATTTAAGGCTAGGATTGCTTTTATTTTCTTGCATTCTAACATTACATCCTAAGTTGCTTCATGTTTACAACAATATCTTAAGAACCAATATTAAATACTAGTGTCTAGATTAATTCAAAATACAAACAATATATTTAACCCCTAAAGCACTAAGCTCAAATTTTCACAAAATCCGTTCCAAAAATATCATTCTTAGTACAAGTACCAAATTTTAGAAAAAAAACTTTTTTTTGACAAATTTAGCCATAAGATCTTGTACTACACTAGTATAAAAAGATGTCAAAAAAAAAACTCAGGAGTTTTCACCATGTATATTGTTAGATATTTGAGTTTGAATTGACAAAAAGCCATTTTTTGTCTCTACAAAAATCCGGGCAGCTACACTTCACGAGGTCATATTTGTATGAAAAAAACTCCAAAATAGTTGTAATTTTTTAAATTTGTTCTTGAAAGCAAGTTGGGTACACACTTGAAAATTTTCAAATCATGTGGAATTGTAAAACATATGGAAAACCAATAGTAAGTAAAAAGAAGTAGAAATGACTCAAACCACTATATTGTTAAGAATTTATTTATGGAAATGAAAAATGCCAATCCCAATGGTTATAATGTTGTAATAAACAATCTGAATCTTTTGGTTTTGTTTTTTTTTCTAAAAATTTGAAAATTGAGTAAATTAATGAACTTCAATGTTAATTTTAGAGTAGAGAATCCATAACTACCTGCAAACAAAATCTCCTCATAACTTTCATCTTGTTAATCAAAATGGAATTATTCAAAGGTTCCCATATATATATATATATATATATATATATATATATATATATATATATATACATATATCCATCTATCTAAAAAAACCAATGTCAAAAAACAAAACTCAAAAAATGTAATTTTTAAAGAATTTTTTTGGTTGCCCGATGAGCAAAGAAAACTAAATATCATGCAATAAAATTTGACCCAGGAAGTCAAAAGTTATGAAATTTGTTGGGCCTTAAAGCTGCTCCTTGGACACATCATGTATGAAAATTTTAAAGAAAAAAAATGAAGATTTTGTTGGTAGTGAGCTACCCAAAATTGCTATATTGCAAAAAAAAAGGGTGTTTAGTGCTTTAGAGGTTAAGCATGATCCCTATTGATTAAACCATTTTGTTTTGTTGTGTGAGTGAAAAATGTATGTGATTATTGAAATTTGTTTGAGTTTGTAAATGTATGATTAAAGCTTGTAATTAAAATGATTGTAAACTTTGTGAAAAATCTAGAATAATCATTGTTGTGATAGCATGAAGCAAGATTTTAAAACCAAGGTAATATCCAATGATTGAGAGATGATCAAATTATTAAAACCATAGTCAATGTAAGACCTTATTTGATTTTAAGTGTGTTTGAATGTACTTGATTAAAAGAAATTAAAAGAAATTGAAAGAAACTAAAGAATGCACCATGAGATGGAAAGCTTATAGCTTAGCAAATTATGGTCATTTGGTGTAATAAGAGAGATGAAATATGCAACTGTAGACTAAAAGTGATATTAATGAAATTAAAAATAAAAACTCTAAATATTGGAATGAACATAGTTTAACTATTGGAAGTGAAAACAATTTGGCTATTGGAAACTAAAAAAATTTACTATTGGAAGTAAAAACAATTTGGCTAAATTGGAAATTTTTTTTTTTTATAATTGGGAATGAAAACAATTTGACTTTAGTCATGATTGAGATTGAATGTACATCTGTGTAAATTCTATAACTTGATAAAACAAAGCTTGTGTTAATGTATAATTTTTAGATTATTTGTTGAACATCAACTTGTATGAAGCTTGAAATACAATGGTTAATGATTACAAGTTTGAGAATGGATAATGAAATGAAGGAACAAGAAAAATATAATAAAAATGAAATAATACTAATATGGTGGATAACAAAAATTGACAGCTGAATATAAATTTGTAAATATGAATCTTGCACACACAAAAAAAACATACATGAACAAAATAGAAGAAACGACCATATTTTTGCATTAAGTTGAAGTAGAGCATGAAGATAAGAGCCAATTACTTTTTGGTGTAAATCAATTAACTTTTTTTTTAAGCTTATTAAAACAATGATTCTCATATAAAATAAATAAATGATGAATTGCATGTATATAGCATATTTATCATATTTGAAGAATAGTTAAAATGAACATAAAGTGAACAAGAAAACAATGGACACCATGAGTGATGAGTGAAGAAAGAAGGCCATGGTTCTTTGGGTCAAAACAAATTGGGAGAGAACGGAAAGTGAGTGAGTGAATAAGGTGAGAGAATTGGGGAATTTTGTAGAAAAGTATATAAGGGAAATAAATAATCTTTACTTGTGTACCAATACAATGGATTGTCATTTTCAAAGTGAACCCCTAAAAGCCCAATGTCCCTGCAACACAAGGCTATTTTGTGAGTGTAAAACAATGAGCCATGAATTGTGAACCAATATTTCTTGAGTAGGAATCAATTTAAGCTCAAAATCAATGGTAAAATTAAAAAAATTGCAAGTTTTTAAAGAGATAGAAGTTTAATATGAACAATTGTAGGGGCCTATGTACATAATTATAAGTGAAATTTAGCATTTTGATAAAAAAGTCCAAGGGACGGTTGACAGTTGACGCCTCATCAATCCTTGCTCATGGTATAGAATTCTTTCTCTTGAACCTGATAGTGGGATGAACTTGTACAATAACAAGGACATGTAGGAATTTGCATTAAGATTGTTCTAAAGGGAATCTGCACTTGTATTGCAAAACACCATGTTGGGGGCTTTTGGATGAAAAGGGATCAATTATTGCATGAGCCGGTCAAAGTATTCTTTATGGCATGGCAAGTATTTACAACTCCAAGAACAATAACTTTTTCAAATACTACATTTCTTTTAGAACTAGTAAGTTGAAAGAATCAATGATGGAGAATCTATTTGCTTTCACGAACAAGGAGGCTTATCATTAATTGAAAGTTAATCCTTGAATGTCAAGCTAGTCACTATGGTTGTCCTCTACTACATCCCTTCAGAAGTGTGGCAAGTGCCCACATATTTTAACATTATTTTCAAAAATTGCAAAAGTCAACAATGCAAGTTGCCCTCATAAAACTTACAAATAAGCTAACATGGACCTAACATTGTGTTTGTAAATCTTCTCGTAATCAAGGTTACTTAACCCCTAAAGGCCCAAGCCCACTTTTAGGATAATGAATAAAAAGGTAGGAAAAAATGTTCTTTTGGAAATCCAACCACTAGATCTTACCTTGGACTACAGGAAGTACTTGTGGGAAAAAAATCAACTCATTTTAGATGAAGAGGAGTGAAATATTGACATCTGAAATGAAGAGTAAAAGTTTTTATTCCTTCTTGCCCAAAATTTTTAAAGCCTTTGACCACTCTTATATCAAAAAAAAAAAACTCTATGCAAAGTTGAGATTTAACCCATGAAAGGCCCGAAAGCCCTTTGCGACTGTATGTATGATCGTATGTACATATGTATTTGAGCTGCTTTGAGGACTTTAAAAAAAAAATTTATGCACCCACCATCATACAATCCTTCAATATGTATAGTTGTAGTACTTACTTTTGAGTTGATTCAAACTCTTGAATATTGGTTGTGACCGTATTTAGTACTGTAGCTCCAAAGCCTAAGGCCCTTCAGGGGTTAATTGCTCCATGTAAAAACCCAAGTTAGGCATATGTGGGAGAATTTTCAAATGGATTGAAAGTGTACATCATACTCCAAAAAATCTTTGAATGTTGGAAGGTCTTGAAATTTGCAAATACACTAGGCAAATTTGGATACTTTATGTAAATTCAAAAATTTGAATTACACTACTCTAAACACTTAAACGCAAGGACTTTTAGCACACTACAACTTGGAAAAAAAAAATCAAAAAAAAAAAAAAACAAACAAACAGCTCAAAAAAATAAAGTGCCAAATTTTATAAGGGGCAAAAAGAATAGAGGGCTAGGAGTCCCCCGAGAAGGGCTCCTTCCACTCCACTCCCCTTGCCCAAGTTTGCACACCTTGTGCATGTAAAGATTGACCCTCTTTGGAGTCAACACCCACTTATTAAGGAGAGGCCTTGCCCAAATTGCCCCTCCTCCCCTAGTTTTGATAAAATCTTGCATAACTTCTTTGCCAAATTTCAAAATGAAAAAAAAAAATTACTTGCCCATGTAGGTCTTTGAATTTTGCACTTTCAATAAAACTTTCAAAAAATCACACAAACTAGTTTAGTTGTAGGTGCATGCCCAAAATCCCATTTGTCCCTTTGGAGGACAGTTAGGCTTTTAGGAGTTGACCCTTAAATGCTAGGCTAGTCACTATGAATGCCCCTCTATAGTTTCTCTACAATGGTGTGACAAGTGCTCACCTATTATATTGCTACTTCCAAAAGTTGCAAAGGCCAATGCATGTTGACCTCACAGAAATTTTAAGACGGGCAACATGGGACCAAACATAGTGTCTTTGCATCTTCTCACAATTTGGGCTACCAAAGAAATTTGTACATTCAATGAGGAAGTTTTTTACCTTCCATGATAAACCATATCTTCATGATCACTTCTAAGAAAAATAATAAAATGAAAAACAATTATTTCACATCTTATAAAGTATTTTTTTTGTCATATGTCAAATGAAACATGTCTACTTTGATATGTAAGGGTTAATCCACCTACATTAAATAATGATTTTAAGTTACAATAACAATTAGGTTGCCTTATCCTATAAAGTTACCTCATAACTCATTTCTTGGCTACCCAGAGGCACATGCAATTCTTTAGAGATTAACCCCTAAAGCCCGATGGGTGTTGCAAAGAAAATAAGACCAAAATTGTTATATTTTGATGATTTATTTAAAATTCAAAATAAAATCTTTTTTTTTGAGGTTCAACCATATAAAAGTGTAACATACAAGTAAGGCAATGTGTGAAGAAAATTCCAGCCCATTTGATTGCGGATTGCAAGGTTATAGTGTTTGAAGTGAGAAAAACAACTTTTTTCATTCTTGCAATACAAGGTTAGCAAACTTTGAGCCCTCCTAAAGTAAAAATATTGCTCTATACAAAAACAAGATTTTTGGTTGTTCACAAGTATATGATGTTAGGTTCACTTATGAAAAATTTCAGAAGCAAATATAGAACCAAGCTTATTCCAAATCACCCTTTGATGCAAGGAGGTTCAGTGAATTGGAAATACACTAGTCATTTTTTCATGATTTCTTATGCAATAAAGAAGTCTTTTGTTTGAAATCTAAATGATGAAAAGTTAAAAACAAACATTAGGAATATGCAAAAAAAAAATGGGAGCTTTAGATTAATAGATTAAAAAGTAATAGGGTATGAAGTTAGAAGAAAATAGCTTTTCTTGAAACTGCCCAAACATGGTTAACAAAGTTTGACTCCTCTTAAAATGTGATGTGAGAGCTTAATTTCTTTTTTGAAAATTGTATACCATACTTTGTAGTTACATACTTGCCAAGTTTCAAAAGTCAATGTTTCAAAAGTCAATGATATTTTTAGCATAGGATTCTCCAAAGATGCCAAGTTTCCCAAGGTGCCCATGTTCTTTTGGGTAGCATAAGTTTTTACTTGAGCATCCAACTGGAGTGTTCTTCTTTTCACACATAGATATTCATTGTGTGCACCTTGTCTCCAAATTTTAGAAACATTTGCCAAAAATTGACTTCATAGGAACCTACCCAAACTTTCAACCGACTGTTGAACAAACTTTTGTGGTCTAGGGGTTAACATTTCACATGGTTTACGACCTAGACGCAGCTAATTTATTTTTCCCCACCTTCATTGTTGTTACCAAACCCTTCATTTTTTTGGTTTATTGCTATAATTATTGATGAGAATTACTATAAGAATCATTATATTGATAGTATACATTTATAGGGAATTGCTAACATGACACCCTAAATTGCTTAGGCGACACGTCCTTTGAGCATGAAATTTGATAATTTATTGCTATTTTTGGTTTATTCAAGTGGTTCATTAGTTATTCAATCACAACATTACCACCTCCTCAAAAGAAAACATGATAAATACAAATATTTGTTGAAATATTCTTGCACCAATACTATTTTTTGGTGTATTTTTGCTTTAACCCCTAAATCCTTGGGGCCTTTATTTTGTCAAAAGACACTCAAAATTGCCATTTCTATTGAAAAGAGTTAAAAAATTTGAACATTGGTTTTTTTGCACATCTAACCATAGGATCTTGCACTAGACTTGTATAAGACTGTGGAAACAATAAATCAAAAAAATCGACCACATAGATTGCAAGATATATGTATTTAAAGTGTAAAAAACAAATTTATTTGCACCTTACATGATTAGATTCTTTGACTTTGAACTTTTTTAACTTCAAATTTTTGCTCCACAAGGTTTTGGGGTTTATTTTTCAATGGTGGGAAATTGAGTTGAGAATCTTTGGAAAAAAATCAAAACTAAAAGTACTTAATTTTCATTCTTTAAAAAAACATTAGGTAGAAGAAGGTATGAGTTTGAACAAAAACTTAAATTGCTAATAACCTTGCAATGGAATTGAAATGCAATAATCCCAATGGCGAGGTTGTTCTAGAAAGCAAACTTCACCCTCTCCAACAATTTTTTTGGAAAAATGTTAAAATTGCATTCAAAAATGAAGATTATAAGTTATTTTTTTGAGAAGATGCTTGAGGTGCCCAAAAAACAAGATTGTCCATAACTTTCTCACACTAGTCCAAATGGAATGAGTTGAAGCTTTAGGTGCAGAAAAAACTATAACCTATGAGATGAAAAAATCCAAAAAAAAAAAAAAGTTGTTGTCAAAAAGTAAGTTTTGCCCAATCTCCATAAGTTTTTGATTATCTAGGCATAGCTTTTTCTCCCAAGCATAGATTGAAATAAAAATTATATTCCCCAAAAGCTAATGTGTTTTCCTATCTTCAAAAAAAGATTCAAAAAATCAGAACAAAATTGAGGCTATAGGTACTTGCCCAAAATCTCATTTGTCCTCTGAGGGGACATTTAGGGATTTAGGGGTTAAGTAACTCAAAAGTCCTATATTTTTAATTTCAAATCTAAGCACACTTCATTTTATTTAAGTATAGCCTTAGAATGATAAAGGTGAAACAAATATTTTGATTCAAATAAAAAAATCAGCATTAAAAATCACACTTCATACTCACAAGGGGTGTCATGCTAACAATTTAGAGTTTCGCGTTAGCAATTCCCTGTTTATATTGCGTAAAATGCCTCAAAATTAGTGTGCGGCAACTTGAACGCAATACAAAGTGGTGCTTGGTTAGCGTCAACACTTTGGGCTAGTAAAAAGTGTTGACCTTGTCCAAGCATTTATCATAAACAAACACTCCATTTGTATTACTTTCCCTAGTTCTAGGGGTTGCAATTTTGGAGGTGCTTTCCCTTGGTACACTAACCAAACGCATTTCCAACTAAGGAGTCAAAACAGGAATTGATGAAAAGAAAATGTTGACCATATGCAAGCACTTGACCTTAACCCCTAAATCCCTGAGTGTCCCTTGGGGGACAAATGGGATTTTGGGTAGGTACCTATAGCCTTAATTTTTGTCCTAATTTTTTGAAACTTTTTTTGAAGATAGGAAAACACATTAGCTTTTGGGGAATATAATTTGTATTCCAATCAATGCCCAAAAGCAAAAGCTATGCCTAAGCAAAAAATTATGCAAATTGGGCAGCAAAAAAAATTTACAAAAGCTTAAAATTTAAAAATTTTTTTTTTTTTCCTCATAGCTTATAGTTTTGTCTACATTTGAAGCTTTGATCCATTCCATTTGAACTAGTTGTGAGAAAGTTATGGACAATCTTGTTTTTTGGGCAACTCAAGCATCTTCTTGAAAAAATAACTTATAAACTTTATTTTTGAATGCAAGTTTAATATTTTTTCAAAAAAAATTGTTGGAACGGGTGAAGTTTGCTTTCTAGAACAATCTTACCATTGGGATTATTGAGTTTCAATTCCATTGCAAGGTTATTAACAATTTAAGTTTTGTTCAATCTCATACCTTATTCTACCTGATGTTTTTTTAAGAATGAAAATCAAGTACTTTTTGTTTTGATTTTCTTCCAAAGATTCTCAACTCAATTTCCCACCTCAAGAAAATAAACCTCAAAACTTTGTGGAGCAAAAATTTTAAGTTTAAAAAGTTCAAAGTCAAATAGTCTAGTCATGCAAGGTGCAAAAAACCCTGTTTCTTACACTTTGAATGCAAATATCTTGCAATTTATGAGGTCAAAGTTTTTGGATTTTTGTTTCCACATTCTTATACTAGTCTGGTACAAGATCCTATGGTTAGATATGCAAAAAGACCAATCTTCAAAGTTTTTTACTCTTTACTGTAGAAATGGCAATTTTGAGTGTTTTTTAACAAAATAAAGGCCCCATGGATTTAGGGGTTAACCAAGCTCATAATTCATGCTTTTGAACAAAAGGGGAATAGAGATATGATCTTATCCAATTGTTGCTCTTACAAAGGTTGACGCTAACCAAGCACCACTGTATTCAGTGTAATTGAACAGGCAAGGGAACAAGTGATCAATACGGGACACAACAAGAAACACTGTGTTTCCGAGTGATGAACTGATGATGCTTTCGAGGTCGGGTGGAGTACTGGACTGGAGTGGAGATGCCCAAAGTAACAACTCTCATTGCTGCATCATAGACATAAACCGGGAAAAGCAACTCATAAATAAGCAAAAGTGCACGGCAGCACGGGTAAGAACTTTGCGGCTCAAGCTCAGGCCATGACTACAGGTCGACAGCCGACTCACCACGCTGCCTCACCTAATCCTACAGCCATTGGGATCACCTCCTACTCCCTCAGCGTGCCACTTGGCACCTGCCCACTGCGTCTTGCGAAACGTGAACCGGCACCCAAGGCGGCACAGTATCCAATGAGTGGATCTTTTTTTTGGCTTTGGTAGGAGCCCACACTGCCCCCACCTAATTGTGACTCTCACTCATGATTGCCAGTGCCACGCAAAAGCCGTTTCCACCAAGGCAAGATTCCACATCCCAAATGTACGAACGAGGCAGCTCTTAATTACATCCGTATGGAATTTGCAAAAGTACGTAGCACATTATAGACGACGTAACAGTAGTATGTCGGATACCGCAAAGCAAAATATCATAGAAGGGTGAAAGGGTCAAGCACTCATGCAAACTCCAGAGGGACCCAAAGGAAAGGGGAAGAAAGAGAAGGGAAAAAGGGGGACAAAATACATAACTTATTCTGCATTGCATTGCATTGCTAGAATGAGAGCAACGGAACTAGAAACATGGATGCTCCATCTTTTCTGATATTGCAACTGACAATACAAGAATCGAATTGATATATGCACACCTGATGCTTGATATATGCACACCTGATGCTTGATATATGCACACTTGATGCTTGATATATGCACACCTGATGCTTGATATATGCACATCTCCCTGTGGGGTAAATTATAGATTTCTACCATCGAAAAGTTAAATTTAAGAATATTGAATTCAGATTTGGACTTAGAGACCATGAGTTAGTTTAGAACCATGAAAAATGTCGCAATTGAACAACACCCAGTGAAAAAGCTTATTTATTTTTACAAACAAAAGTAAAAGTAATATTTTTCTTCCTAACTAAGCTTTTTCATTGGGTGTTATTCACTTGCAACTTTTTTTAGCGGTCTAGGCAAAATCATGGTCTCTAAATCTAAATCTGAATTCAAAACTCTCAAATTTAACTTTCAGATGTTAGAAATGTATAATTTACCCCCATGGGGTATGCACATATCAATTCCCTACAAGAATCGAATTCGTCGCGCCTTTCAGGGTTCACGATGCTGGCTGAGCCTGAGGTGGGGCATGCAGGTTCATGCATGCACTGTAGCAGCGTGACAACAGAACACTCTCGCTGCGTGATTTCTGACCCAGCCCTCGCTTTTGTCGCCAAGATCTTTCCCACCATAGCCGCGGGGTGACCCGTGCCCCTGTTCGGCATGTTCTGGATGCTTGCTCCTTCACTTTCCTTGAACTTCATCGGATGCTGCTGCTCTCCCGCTGCATTCTGCAAAATTATTCACTTTGCTGCTAACGTACTGTTCATTAGAAACGGCACCAAACCACACCACACCCGTGGCCATGGATCAGTGGCGGTGCTGGAACAAGTGCTACATTAGCTATTTTGATCAGCCGCAGGGAGGATTGGAACTTTAACAGAGAGAGCGAGAGAGAGAGAGAAAGTTAAGGAACTGATCGAGCTCCGGCATTTGGGGTTTTTTTTAGTTGTTGCGACCTTTGCTGGTTAGGGTTGGGCATCCGGAATTGCTTGCCGAAAGGGCTGCTTGCTGGCATTGGGCATGATTTCTCCTGCCATGGAATTTAACGATGGGCAGCAGCAGCTTGGTTACCGTCATGGCTATGCGGAAGAGTTCGAGGAAATTTTCTCGGACTTGACAGACTGCGAGAACGGTGAAGAAGAAGAGTCGACGTCGGTAGTGGACCTTGCTGTATTGTCGACGTCAGGCCGCTGCTTGAAGCGGAGGCACAAAGGTGTTGTGCTTGGTGGCACTACTAGTACCGCCGCGGTGCCGGAGCGGAGGTCACGCAGAAGGATTCATGAACAGTTTGCACTTTTGCGAGCTGTAGTACCTGATTCATGCCCGGTAAGCTCCAATTATATATTCGGTGGGTGTATCTTGCGGTCTAGGTCTCTCACGTGCTGTAGAAATCCTAGACACCCTTCTTTTCGTCCAATCGGTATCTCGTATGTTATCACATTTGCAGTAATTCAGAATTTGAACTGATAACTGCGTCAGTATTCAATCGCAGCACACCCGGACCTCTTTAACGTGACTGCTTTGAGAGCTCTTATAAAAGCAAGTTGACCGAGATTTTGTTTGAACGTGCGACATTACAACCAATCATAGTGTCACGAGCGTGCGGGACATATGTTACAGTGTGTCGGTTGAGAGAGTGGGTATTTCAGAGAGGCTTGAGTGTGTATGTGCTGGTGGAAAGGAGATCGAGGTGTCACTGGCATTGGTAATGAGGAGGGATAGTTAGTTATATGATGGCTGGGTTTAATTTGGGTGAGAGCAGGGCGAGAAGGCGTCGATCCTGACTGCCACCTACGAGTACATTGAGAAATTACAAAGGCTGGAGGCGGAGCTGCGCTGCGAGCTTGACATGGACTCGTACGAGGAAATGGACGTGAGCTGCTGTGAAGACGAGCTGGGCCCATCGTCGAGGGAAGGAGACTCGGGCGCTGGCTCGGAGTCGTCGTCAAGCTGCTCGCAACACTCGCAATTCACGGTACTAGGAGGGAGGGCGTGCCCTTGATTGGGCTATATTGAATTTGACTTGTTTCAAATGGGACTGCAAGAGCCTATGATAAAAAAAATGTGCACTTTCTAGTACCAAACCAGCTGCTGACTACTGAGAAGCTGATCCGTGGCCTTGGCTGGTAAGCAGGTGGAGGTGGTGAGAACAGAGCAAGGGTTGAAAATGCACGTCGAGTGCGAGACGCGACCGGGGCTGTTGCTGGAGATGATGGAAATGCTGGAGTCCCGAGGGCTCTCTGTGGAAGAAGCCAACATCGAATGCGTGGACCAGCATCTTATATTCGATTGTATTGGAACAACCGAGGTACGTTACGACTCAGACTTCCAGATGTCAAATTTTCAAACACGAAGTACACGCATGGTGCAAAGATGTCTATGCCCAGAGATTAGCTGATATGGGTGTAGTAAGAGTAGTAGCAGTAGTAGCAGCAGTAGCGCCTCATTACGATGAATAACATGCCGAGCCACGGGGAGCAGCTCAAGGAATGTTATTTTCATAATAATCATGGACCCAGGCTGTTTGTACTTTCAGCTCTCAGGACATAATCCTAATGCTAGGATCTTGTTCAAGCACGCTCAGTAAAGCTCTCAAAGTACACCAGAACGCCAAAGGACAAAATAATGAAATTTAAGCATGATGCACGCTTAGAAAGGGGCTCCATGGAAGTTATTGTACCTGTGGATGGTTGCAGGGTCACCTCGATCATGCACTTGTGGCACCTGAGTCGATATGTCTGGTTTCAGTGATTTGTGATCGACTGTTCGGAATACTGAACTTAGTGGAGTGTGAATCCTGTCATGGGGTGCAGGTGGAGGCTGGAAGTGAATCAGCAGAAGAGACTGGCGAAATAGCCGTCAGTGCGGAGATAGTAAGAGAGCGATTGAGGTCGCTAATCAGCGGTTTAGCACAAATACCTGGTAGCACCCATCAGGATTTTTAGGATTTGGTGTATAGATCAAGCGAGACGAAATTATCAGGGGTCATGTACTGATTTGGTTACGACATTCTTTTATTTAATTATAAAAGACTGATTCTTTTGCACTCAGATTCCCGAGTCCCACTTCCTCCCTACCTTACTTGCAGGCGAAAGTCGTGAATATTTCATGCAATTTTGTATGTTGGTACTTGACTTAAAATTTGGGTGTAGCAAAATGATCTATGCAGACCTTCAGTGAAATTCCCCCTCGAGTGAAGTTCCAACTTTTCTGGCCCGCCAAATTTTATTTATTAAAGTCCGGCTACGTATGCTAAATGTATTGAATGAGAATAATATTCTTATATTCAATAAATTGGGAAAAAGGGTATAATTTGGGACTTTCAGACTCGTTTTCAAAAGTCTAAGGTGATCTCCTCAAATCGAGCTTAGATTTTTTCCCTTGCAAATCCCTCCTCTTAAGTGAGGACACGTGCACAAAAAAATGCTTAGTGGCTCATACTGAATCTAATACCTTCAAGTCTAACTTTTTGGGTTTGAGGGGGAGTACAAGTTGGGATACCTCTTTTTCCCAATTTATTGAATATGGTGTTATATGAAACTTAAGACATTGTTCCACGACCCACTGGAGCATCAAAGTTCTGTTGATTGAGAGAAAAAATTTGAGACTTGACAATTTACAATTAGTATGAAATGATCTTGACATCACCTTTTGCCATTCTACAAGTTCCCCAAACCTTCACTTTGTGTATACCTAAAAAGTGTCGACCATGACCACAGTTTCGACCGAGTTGCTTAACTTCCTCGCACAGCTGATACATTACCCGCTTTGGGCTTAGCTCATCTGAGGGCTTAGATCTCAGGTAAGGGACTAGATCAATGTTGCAAGCACTAGTAGAAATATATGGTCCGCACTATGCAAACAATATTTCTATAAATGAGGAAGCAACTAATTTCACAAACACTTTGCATAGCTTGATGCTAGGGCCACACAAGCCAGAATAACCAACTCAAAACAAATGAATAAGAAAAGTTAATTTTTGGGATATTGAGAGAATCATGTTGCTTAAGGTTCCCATGCATTGTTTTTAATAAATATAACCTCTCCTTCACTCAAGGGTTGAAGTTTGGATATGATGATTTGTGAAAACTCAAAATCACTAGTTTGAGATAATCCTAAAGGTTGAGTGTAAAATTTCAAAGGTATTTTCTTTCACACAAAGAAGTAAAATGCCTTCACTTGTTTTTCACAAAATGCTAGTGTGTTCAGGTGTGGCACTGTAGCATGGCCTTGAGGCAAACATAGATAATGCAGATGGTGTTCAGTACAGTAGTGCCTGGCTAAGATGAAGGTGTTCGGACAAAATATTAATTTCATCTTAAGAGAGCATTCATCTTAGCCAAATACCCCTTGCAGCTCCCCAATATTGAACCTGCTAGGCTACTTCCACGTCAGGGATAGTGATCTTATCCAAGCATTTTTTTTACACAAGTTCATCTTAGCTAGGTACTACTGTACTGCACTCTAGTGGTTACATCTTACAAGGCTTGTGGCTTAGAGCATTTCCACTGGAGACTCCAACATGCTCAAAGTGGATGAAATTTGAAAAGTGTTGCGGTCACTCTCCAAACCCTCTCAAGACATTTGGTCCTACCATGTCTAGCAAGGGTCTTTCAAACCATTGTTCATCTTTATTGAGCTTAAGTTTAGTGGACTTTATCCTCTACTTTTCTTGATAAGTGGTCAACTGCTTAATAATGGGCGTGTTGGAGTGCAAGGCCACCTTTTTGAAGAGCTTGGGTGGAGATCCAGGGGCTTGAGGGCCCGTCAAAATAGATGAAAAACTTTGAAAGAGCCCAAACCGGTGGAGATCAGCATTTAATTTTCTGGCAAAAATTTGCTTGAATCTTACCTAAAAACATGAGTGGCTAGAGTAACACTAGAAAATTTCTTGAAAAAATGGATAAACTTGCCAAATCCCTCCCATGTTTGCACCAGATTTGCCAGCTTGTGGATAGAAGTTACTAATATTAGTAGGTTTCGTGGATGAATGTACACACGTCGTTGATTGTGTCCAACTCTATCCAAATTTTACTTACCTGCTCGCATGGTGGGGTGCGTGTTGCTCCACCAGGGAAAAACCAAAAATTAAACACTGGTGGAGATGCTCTTAGCAAATCACATGCAGAAACGGGATAAGCATGTCGGGCCGCATTATACGAATAACAAATGCCTCTCAAACTCTGGAGTTCTAGCCTCCTAGGTTGTCACCTAGACTAGGGTCCTAGACTACTACTACTCTTTTTCCAGGTGTAGGTTGTAGCAGCGGAGTTCATGCAGGTGGGCCATCCTCACTCAAGCCCTGCCCTCAAAGTCTCAATCTTCACGTTGCCTAAAATTTCCCAGAATTGTTCGGAGTTGTGTCCAAACCTGATTGGACATCTCCCACGTGTCATATTGTGCTCTCAGGATGGTGTATTTAGAAATTAACATGCCATATTGCCATCTAATTCAGAAGCACTGCAGTTACAGGGATGCTGCTTGGCAGTTCGGAAGTATTTTCCCTCCAGTCCGGCCACTGGTCACTTGAGTAGGCGGTAGCCCTATTCATGCATATGCATGTGCATGATGTAGACCTATCCATGCATACAATTTTCAAAATGCTGTATTGTCATAATTAATTCTGGCATTTCATTGGTTGATTTTTTCACATTATTATTTTGGTGAAATTATATTCCGTCCTTAATAACTTAATAGAAATAGTGGGTATTTTCCCAACCCAAGTTTCCTAGGAGCGGTTCATATTACATCTCACGTCTCATCTTTGTAAGTCCCATGTCAACCTGAGATTTCAATTTTGTTGGATTATTACAAGTATAAAGGAGCTTTTAACCCCTAAACGTCCAAGGGGTAATGGCAAAACATAGATGTATTATAAAATAATACTTATGTAACTTTGATGAAGTTTGCTTCAAAAGAAAAAACAAGAATCATGATGTTCCGTAAGTATCCATATAGTCAGACATTCAAAAAAAGTTTTGGATTTTTTTATAATGAATTTAGAAGCATTTACCATTTAATATTCACCAAAATTACAAATTTTATGCATAGATTTTAAAATGCGGTATGATTGATTAAAAACAGACATTCTATGGTAAACTTCAAAAATGCAATCTTTTCAAAAGAGAGAACATCATTAGTTTCCTGAAATAGTAAATTTTACAACACTAGCAAAGATTGAAGTGTTTGTTTTTGAAAAATTCTCCTTGATGGAGTTTAACTTGGATTGACATGATTCAAGTTGGATTGGAAAGTAAACTTGATTTTCTATTACAAAAAAAATGGATTTTTTTTTCATCTTGGGTAGCCCTCAAAAAACGGGTAGTAACCAAAAAATGGTTGATTAAGATCTTAGGGGTTAACCCCTAAATGTTTGCAGCATTAAATTTTGGTGTTGATAATACTTTGACATTTAATAAATCTAATCAAGTTGCTATTTTTAGTGGTTTATTTTTTTGAACTATTCTTTTCGAAGACTAGTTTTAACATTAAAAATCTAAATTTGAAAATTATTGATTGTGATTTTTTTGTTCAAGATTTAGTGTAAGGGTCTTGATTTTTTGTAGTGTTGAGAGCTCTTGGAAATGAGCCTCAAATATACACTAGATCTTGGAGAAAAATTTACACTAGAAATTCATTTAAAAAAGGGGAATTGCTAGGCAACACCCTAAATTGCTAACAAGACACCCCTTTGTGAGCATGAAATGTGATTTTTAATGCTGATTTTTTTATTTAGATCAAAAGATTTGTTTTACCTTTATCATTCTAAGGCTATATTAAAAAAAAGGTGTGATTAAATTTGAAACTAAAAAATATAGGACTTTGAGTTACTTAAAGCAAAATTACAGAAAAAATTAGTATTGGTGCAATAATATTTTAACAAAAACTTGTATTTGTCATGTTTTCTTTTGAGGAGATGATAATGTTGTGATTGAATGAATGATAGACTACTTGAGTAAATAAAAAATAGCACTAAATTAACAAATTTTGCTCACAAGGGGTGTCCGGTTAGCAATTTAGGGTGTCCTGTTAGTAATTCCCTAAAATAATTGTAGAAGAGATTTTGAAAAACCGTAAAGCAATTGGAGTCATGGATGTTATGTTCTTTAACCTTACATTTTTTTGGTGACCAATTTCTTAGAATCAACATGTGAAATGAGAATTGAGAGACTTCAAATCATTTTCACAATTTTCACACCGACATGATCAAATCTTATTATCTTTCAATCCATAAGTAATATTGTTGTGATTTCTTTTCCTATGTGATCTTTAGTACACCTAATTTGAATTTGTACAGTTACAATTTTTTCAAAGTGATACAACTTATTAAAATATTAATTTTTTTTTTATGGTAGAGCAAATTCTTAGAAGCTCAAATAATGCTTTAAACATTTAGGGGTTAAGAAATTCATGAATAAATTATGCAAAAGTGTTTGTAGAGCTTGGATTGAAAATTGGATCTAGCAACAGAAACCTAGAATGAAATCTCATCTTCTTTGGCTCCAAAACTTCCAAAGAATGTCGCCATGAACTAGGACGTGAGACGTAATGTGAAGCTGCAAGTCCCAACTCTTGGCCGTATACCAATCTTCTCAGATTTTAGTCGGACATGGTGTGAAGGGCCCCTTAATATGTTATTGCAACTCAATTGTTGAACTTACTTGATTGGTCAATTTGATTTCGGCCAAGGATGGAATACATCCCATGTCTCCCCTTCCCTCCTCCTCTCATGAGCAAAGCGGGGGTTCTAGAGGCAAGGTTTTTACGAGGTGATTTTGCAATCTGCCCCAAAAAAGATTATAAGACTATTTGGTACTGAGTAAGCAAATCAGACCATTAGCCTTTTTTAATTTTTGTTTTGTCGGTGTCCTTTAACCCTTAAAGGACCAAGTTTTTTTTTTTTTTTTGCCAAAATCACAAAAAATTGCCATTTTTAGGAGGTTTAGAAAAAATGGATTTCTTGTTTTGTTTTTGGGAAATTCAACCATAGGATCTTGCCCCGGACTAGAAGAGGTAGTTGTGGGAAAAAAATCAGCTCATTCCAAATGGAGAGGAGTGAGATATATACATCTAAAGGGAAAAAAAAAGTTTTTTTCCATGCTGCCCAAAAATTTCAGAAGCCTTTGACCACTCTTATAACAAAAAAAGTTGCTCTACCCAAAGTTGCGCTTTATTTTTTCCATGTAGGAGATCAAGTTAGTTATGTGTGGGAGAATTTTCAAATCAATTGGAACTATACAACACATGGGAAAAATTAGTAAGTAAAAAGAAGTAGAGAATGAGTCAGACCACTATATTGTTAAGAATTTAATTATAGAAATGAAAAATGCAAATCCTAACAGGGTTAATGTTGTGATAAAAAATCTACTTCCTTAGGTTTACTTTCTTTCAAAATATTGAAAATTGAATAAAGTAAAGGACTTCAAAGTTTATTTTAGAGTAGAGAATCCATAACTGCCCGCAAACAAAAACTCCTCATAACTTTCATCTCATAGATTGAAATTGAATGATTCCAAACTTCTCATGAATAAAAAAATCTGAAAACCCAATTTCAAATTTGTGTTTCAAAAAAAGTAATTTTCAAAGAAGTTTTTGGGCTGCCCGGACGGGCAATCTTCCCTAAATTTTCATAAATTCATGCATAACTTCTTCGTCAAATGTTGGAATGAAGAAGAAATTAGATACCACCGTAGGTCTTGGAATTCCCCAGCTTCAGTAAAAGTTTCAAAAAACCACACAAAGTAGTATAGCCATAGGTACATGCCCAAAGTCCAGCCTGTCTCCTGAACGGACAACAATCCTTTAGGGGTCAATCTAATGTTTAGTCTTGACTCTTCAATATATAAAATCGGACTATCATAATTACCGTCTTCTACCAAATACAACTTGGTTAGAGTTGTATTCATGTTTTTTATAAAGCCGCCTACTGTTCAAACAAAATGAACACAGGAATTTGTATTAAAGACAATTTTTGTTAGCAAAATGTATTCTTAGAACTATAAACGCAAAATCTTTGTATATAGCACGGATCCAAGTTTGCATTGACTACGGTGGAAGATGGTAGTAATTAAAATGAAAACTTTCAATGAATTCAAAGCATCCATAAATTTGAATTCCAAATTTTAAACTATTTTGGAATTCCACAATTTAATAAAGCTACAGCATTAAAATCTTAAAATGTTAAAAGTGTGCAAAAATTCCAATATAATATTTCAATTTTAAATTGGTTGTCAATTGTAGTTCAAAAAGCAATGATGCCCTCGTTTAATCTTCATCATTCATCATTGAGATTGATTGGAACGTATTGGCGAAATTTAGAGTTCTTTTATTGTGCATACATGTAAGAAAACCAGTTTGCACATTTTTTTTGTTAAGTAAAAAGAATATATAGAACTGAACTTTAAAAATAATTCAAGGAAAAGCTGTATATTTGAAATTCTAAATGATAGGAGGTTTAAAAGCTTGAGG
Organism: Ulota crispa; assembly: GCA_963920765.1. Lineage (NCBI taxonomy): Eukaryota > Viridiplantae > Streptophyta > Bryopsida > Orthotrichales > Orthotrichaceae > Ulota > Ulota crispa. The sequence goes on from OY987242.1 coordinate 13,019,455, forward strand.
AAACCAATTTTTCTTGAGGAATCTTTGCTTGCAATACCACAACTTTTTAGGAGAAAATCAACACTTTCTTAAGCAAACTTTGGTTATTTCATGAGAAAATTTAAAAAAATTAGCACCACAAGGTGTATAAATCTTCACTAAAATATTTGTGTACAAAATTTTGACAAAAACACAAGATATCATCAATTAAAAATAGGATTAATTTCTTTGAAACCATTTTAAAAAGTAATGACTTTCTTCTTGTAAAATGAGGCAAAGAAAAGTGTTTGAGAAAAACCAAGTTTGCTTTCAAAACAACAAAGTTTGAAACCTCCTAATATTATTACAAAAAGCACTTATATTGTTTGTTACAATTTGACATTGTATCTCGCATGTGAAAAACATCTTATACCATACTTTTGTAATATCATGTCAATGGAGATTTATGTTAATATTTGGAGTTATATTTTTAATTATCCACATGTTTGAAAAAACAACAATCATTCACTTAGTTGGACTTGCAGTTGCACTTATGATTTTCCAAACCAAACGGATTGTTGAGGACCATAAAATATAACTTTGAACTTTAAACTTACAAAGAACTTATGAAGAACCTACAAGGCATGCACCGATTAAGTAAACAAATTCTATTTATAGTAGACATTGTGTATTATGGACAAGTACAATACAGCTTCTATTGTACACATATTTTTGGACATGAATTTATTTCATTTTATTTATAGCTATTGTAAAATTCTAAGTATGAATATGGCCAAATTTTTCTAGTTAAAATGATTTTGTGATTTTCCAATAAGACACACCAATATTTTTTTGTTTACATCAATTTTTGTTTATTTGTTAATTTTTGTATATAAATCTTCAAGATTTTTTAGATTGATTCTTTGATGATACTTTATTTTTCATGTCTCATTAATTACGGAGAATTGATCGACAATTTTAATCAATTAAAAAAAAATTCGTTGCTTTGAAAAGATTACAAGTTTTGGATTCGGTTTCATAAATCTATATGTAAATGAAAAGTATTAATTTATTCAAGGTTTCAAAGCTTTTTCTTTCTTTCTTTCCCTTGAGACGTTTTTGTTTCACAAAATTGAGCTTTCTACATGAAAATCACAAGTTTTCTAGTACATTACAAGGTGCAATAAATTGAAAACAAAGGCTCACTTACGTGAGAAATCAAGGAAAAAGACGAGAAACTAACCTACAAACCATCAAGAATAATGAGAGTTATTCTCTTGCAAAAAGGGGCAAAGTAGAAAACACATTTCGCTAAGAAAACTACAGAGCTTTGATACCCCATGTTTTGTACTACATATGATTGATGAGATGAAAGTGACAAAGAGTTTTTTTTTATAGCAGTTTCTATGGAATCACTTTGCCATAATAATTCTTGAATTAAAAAATCGAATGTAGACTTTAAAATATTCAAGGAAAAAATAAAATTACAAGACACAAATTGCTAAAACAACATTTACATTGTTAAAATTTTCAGTTTTTAGTTTTAGTTAAAAATATAAGCAATTCATGTTGTTTTACAGTGGGGTAAAATAAGCTTTAGTTCACCCTATTCTATTGTTCAAATTATTTAGCATTTTATAGAATGAAATAGGATTTTTTTTGTATCTTGTATCACTAATTTTTAATTCTTATACAATCCTAATCAAGCATACCAAATTTGAGTTTCAAAAAACCAAAATCCTATTTTTGGTGAATTATTTTAGATAAAATTCATGGTTTTATATATTAATTGATTGAAAAACATTGATGATGAATTTTTGAGATTTGATTGCATAGGTATGTAGAAAACATCCATATGCACATCTTTCTTTCAAACAAAAATCTCCAAAAAGTCTCAAAATTCCCCTTATAGAGATTTCAATGTTGAAGTGATCATAACCAAATTTAGTAAAATAGATATTTCTTTATAGTAATTAGATATTGCTAATTGACTCATACATTATGCTTAAGTTTGTAGATTTGAGCATGATGATATGATTATTTTGCCAAAAGCTAATTAAAAACCAAATAAATCTATTTTAACAAATTTGGTCATGATCACTCCAACATTAAAATCTCTATAGAAGGGAATTTAACCCTCAAAGGACCGCTCTATGTATTACATAGTAAATACGCTGCCATATAACTGGCATTTGCTACCAATGAAAAGTTTTAATTTGGGATCTTGACTAGCTCACTAGAACTGCGTTGATCTATATTCTAACTTCTTTGTCAATTTCAAATGTAGTAAAGGTGTAGATGCATTCCAAATACAAGAAAATACTAAATATTGTATTGGCTGCAAAAGGCTCCTCGGTCCTTTAAGGGTTAAATCTTTTTTAAGATGCTTGTTAAAAGGAGAGATGTGCTTATGAATGTTTCCTACATACCCTTGCAATCAAATCTCAAAAATTCATCACCAATCTTTTTTCATTAATTATCATACAAAACCATGAATTTCATCTAAAATAATTCACCAAAAATAAGGTTTTGGTTTTTTGGAACTCAAATTTGGTATACTTGACTAAGATTTGTGTAGGAATTAAAGCCTAGTGATACAAGATACAAAAAAACCAATTGCACTCTATAAAGTGCTTAGTCCTTTGAACAATATAATAGGATGGGCTAAAACTTATTCTATCCCACCATTCTATAGCTCTTTACATGATGTATGTATCTTTTAAAGTCAAAATTTATGTATTCAATGTCAGATTTTTTCTTACATTCGGACTCATCTCCAAAAATTGAGTTTAAAAATGGATAGTTTAGTGTAAAGCACAGGTTTTTCCTTACAAAATCACTTGAAACCGTGTTTAATTTTTAGCAAAAATTTGTCTAAATCTAACCTCAAAACCTGAGTGGCAATCGTAACACTAGAAAAATTCCTGAAAAAATGGATGAATTTGCCAAACCCCTCCCCACGTTTGCACTAGATTCACCAGCTTTTGGATGAAATCTACTAATATTAGTAGATTTTTTAGATGAATGTATACACATCATTGATTCTATCCAACTCTATCCAAGATTTCCATACTTGCTAACATGGTGGCGTGCGTGTCGCTCTAGTAGGGAAAATCCAAAAATTTAAAGTTGACTTGAAACACAAAAGTTTGCTAAAAGAAAAGTTGTTTTACATTTGTTGGTGATCAAGTATAATGACTTAGCAATTTTTTAAGAATTTTTTAAACCATAATAATTACACGCCATATTTGAGAAAATTACCTAGAAAGTTCTTATAGTTTTACTCACCAAAACTTAAAAAGGGTTTAGCCATGCTGATTTACAAAATAAATATTTGAAGTACATTTGAGTTTCAAGATACAAACAATTTCTTCAACACCAACAAAAATATGAAAATCATACTTTATCCAAAAATAGATCTTTCAAGTGACACATAGAAAACTTGGTTACAGGTGACACGTAGAAAACTTGGTTACATGTAACACATAGAAAACTCAATTACAAGTGATCAACTTGCAAACATTGTGACTATATATTTTCACACACTAATTATGTGAAACTAAATAATCACAAACTATATTACAAACAACTTACAGTCTAAACTATTATTCTAAAAGTAATTCTAAAAGTAGTATTCAAGTTTTTTAAGTATCATAAATATGACGACTACAAGTGATGTACATTTTTATTGTTGTTTGGTTTGCTTTCTTATATTTTAAAGCCTCAATATTCATTTTCTAACATTTGGAGTAACCCTTATCTTCAAGATCTCTTCTTGCAATTTTTCGTTGAATTATAAATTATTTTCAAAATCATCCTCATATAACGTACTACTTATTTGTAAGATTCTTGCAAATTTTAATCATTGCAATGATAACGTCTTCAAATTTTGTCTTTAACAGCAATGCAGTTTCAATCTAGGTTTAATCGTGGGTAAGCATTGTACATTTATTTATTTTAAAAGTTGCCAAAAAAAAATTGGCACTTGTAGTCAAATTAACTTCCTTACTTCTACGTATCCACCATGCACTCAGATACACAATCAGACTTCAAAAAAAGGGATAAAAAGATTTCACTCTGTATATGATGTTGCTAATGCATTGTGGATAGACCAGTTGTTTTGTTTAAATAAAATTTTAAATTAGATTGAAATGTAGACCTAACAAGTTGTTATAAATCAGTTGGGACATAACAAAAAAAATGAAAAGAAACGCAAGAGTTATAACAAAAAAGTACAAATGAGGTAGTCTCACATTTTTAAAATAAGCGCAAGAGATGTGGATCATAGATGTGAATTAACCCCTAAAGGACCATTGTCCCTTTGGGGGACAAATGGGATTTCGGGCAAATACCTACGGCCTCAATTTTTGTCTTAATTTTTTGAAACTTTTTTTGAAGATAGGAAAACACATTAGCTTTTGGGGAATATAATTTTTATTCCAATTGATTCCAAGGAGCAAAAGTTATGCCCAAATAAGCACAAATTTGGGGACTAGGGGCAGCAAAAAATATTCTTGCAAAAAAAAAAAAAAAAAAAAAAAAAAAAAACTCTTAGATTATATCTTTATCTACTTCTGAAGCTTTAATTCATTCCATTTGGACTAGTTATGAGAAAGTTATGGACAATCTTGTTTTTTGGGCAACTCAAGCATTTTTTTGAAAAAATAACTTATAAACTTCATTTTTGAATGCAAATTTAACATTTTTTTCAAAAAAAATTGTTGGAGAGGGTGAAGTTTGCTTTTCTAGAACAATCTTGCCATTGGGATTATTGCATTTCAACTCCATTGCAGGGTTATTAGCAATTTAAGTTTTTGTTCAATCTCATACCTTCTTCTACCTAATGTTTTTTTAAAGAATGAAAATTAAGTATTCTTTTTTGAAATTTTTTCCCAAGATTTCCAACTCAACTTTCCACCATGCAAAAATAGAATTCCAAACTTCATGGTGCAAAAATTTTAAGTTAAAAATGTTCAAAGTTAAAAAATCTAATCAAGCAAGGTGCAAAAAAAGTTTTTTTTACTTTTTAAATACAAATATCTTCCAATTTGTGCGGTCAAAGTTCTTATAATAGTCTAGCACAAGATCCTACGGTCAGACATGCAAAATACTAATCAAGCAAGGTGCAAAAAAAGTTTTTTTTTACTTTTTAAATGCAAATATCTTCCAATCTGTGCGGTCAAAGTTCTTATAATAGTCTAGCACAAGATCCTACGGTCAAATATGCAAAATGCTTGATTTTAAAACTTTTTAACTCTTTGCCATAGAAGTGGCAATTTTGAGTATCTTTTGACAAAATAAAAGCCATGGTCCTTTAGGGATTAAGGCATCAAAATTGTGTATTAGGTATGGTAGAACTCCAAGAGATGCTGCCTATTGATTAGAACTCAAAAAGGATAAAAAGGTGTGTGCTTTGATTAATATATGTACGCTTAACTCTAAGATTCAAGGCATTTTGTTACAAGTGAATATTAGAGTTTTAAAGGTTCCATTAATTAATTGTTCACACTTGATTTTTCTAAGCTAGTGAGGTAAACATATGATAATAGGAGCCACCAGCAACATTCCAAGGTCCTCATTTTTATCTTTAATTAGAAATTTTAATGAAGTATTTAATTCAACAATGTTTTCAATTTCATCCAAATCAATCTTAAATCTGGGGACAGACTAGGGAGACACCCCGTAGTTGCTAGGGAGACACTCCCCCCAGTTGCTAGGGAGATACCCCTATAACCCAACTTATTAAATTTGAGATTATTGTTAAGTTGAAATAAGAAATAAAATCAAAACAATATTTTAGCGCACATTTGCATATGTAAGCATTGCAAACATATAACAAATATGTCTCATTAGTGACATGGTCAAGAGTTAAAACTAGTCATTTCTTTTGTTTGTAAGTCTAACATTTGATCATGTCACAAATGAGACATATTTGTTGTATGTTTGCTACTCTTGCAGATGCAAATGTGTCCCAAAATATTGTTTTGATTTTATATAAATAAAATATGCTATCATCCATAAATTTAAGGTAATCTAAGTTCAAACCACTTCTATATTACATACATTAAAATTCTACATCATCTGATTATTGTTGAAGAGAATGAGGAAATATCTAATAGTGTAAGTCTTCAAACTAAAATCCAAAATAAAAACATTTACTTTAGTTAAATAGTATTTGTAAACTTTTTAATTCAAAGTTTATCAATATGAATTATGTAATCATGTTTTATTAATGAAAATTTGTGTTCTCAAAAGTTATTTTTGTCCTCGTATTATGGCAGGATAAAGATTGAGCCAGCAAATGGAAATGGATCTCACAATAATTGCTTAACCCTAATAAATGATAATGATATACCTTTTAAAAACAATTCCACTGGTTATAATTATTGTTCATGTTGTAAAAAATACGTCCCTAAAAATTTTAAAAATCTAAAAGAACATTCTTTATCAAGTCCTTACATTAATAGTCAACCCATTGCTAATCTCCTTCCTACATTGGATAAACTTGGCATTGGTCCAATGAGTGGCAAAAAAAAAGGTTTTTCTGCTAAGAACATAATTAAGAAACTCAAGGATGTCACTCAATTTATCAAAATCTTTGACCCTTATCTTATATTGTAAAAAATCAATTAAATAGTTTGAAGAATTTATAGTGTGTTTTTTATATTGAAATTTTATAATGTGAATTGTTTAAAAAATCTTTATTCTAATCTAAATAACTACTAACAAATTGTGGAAGAAAATAAATACATTGTATAGCTAGAATTTTTTTTGACCCCTTATGTTATATGGTAAAAATTATTTTTAAATTGCCAATAAACAAAGGCTTAGTTATAGTTTTTGTATACCAAAGTCAAATACAATTGTCACTCAAATGTAATCTTGATAAATATTTGAAGTGAAAATTCAACTAGTTTAGTGCAATCTTCAATTGCACATTTGAACATCTTATTTAATTTAGTTGAATCTAAAAAATTTTCAAATAAAAAATATAATAATTTTGTGAGAACATCCAAAAATTTGGAGTGAAATCAAAATTTATTATATATATATATATATATATATATAGAGGATGGAAAATTTACTTGATTACATGTGGTTTCCAAAGAATACATTGAGTGACCTCCCCAAGTAAATTAATAGAATATAAAACCAAAAAAGTATAAAAAATATTTAATTACACAAAGATTTTGAGCAGAAAATTAAAAGTGGGGGTAGAGAAGACTTTGGAGATTCTAGTGTGACCATAAGTCTACTTAGACATTAATTATGGGAAACAAATCTTAAATCCACAGTTCCTATATTCCATGAATTATTTTATATTTATAAAAAAGTAAGTAGTCCCATTGAATTAAGAGATATGGGTATGTATAATTCTTTTCTTGTAAGTTTGAGAAATGACATATTTTCTCAAACAAAACTCACAACAATGGTTAAAATTGCTTCTTATTTAAAAACTAAAGGGCTGTATGTGAATAGATCAAAAGAAAAACAGAGTTTCAACCTAAATGCATTTGGAATGAGATGGGGTATGGGTAACTTGGGACGGTAAATTATTTCCTTCATTTTTTTAATTATATAACTAAATATGTATATGTAACTTTTATTGTAATATTTATAATCTGCTTTAATAAAACAATAAATCATTAAAAATTTAAACTTTTTGATATACGCACTAGATGAAAATTCAAAATCTTCTTATCAATGATTATAAGTGATTAAGCAAATTAGTGTGAAGTGTCAATAAAAAATATTGCAGCATAATTTAAGGCCATGAAAACATTTCCAACTATACAAGCTTGCAAAGGTCCAACAAAGTCTCTTTATCGATGTTTATAAAATTTGATATTATACAAATAAAAATAACGTTACTACAAGCATAATATGTTTGCAAATGATTTTAGTTTCATAAAAGAGTGAACTTATTACTACATCACATGGCCTTGCAATTGGCTTTATATGTTTTGATTTGATCCATGCAACCAAATGCATTCAAACAACAACAAATAAAAAAAAGGAAGGACATTGATGTCAGTATAAATTTGAACATTTTGTAGGATTCTATCATAAAAGTCATCATTCGATTTGGCCATGAGCTCTGAGATTCTCTTAATTAAACACATAGATTTGTTCATCAGAAAACCAAAGCCTTGAAGGTCATATTCAATCAATATGGAGTTGTCAGTTATATATGGAGTGTATCTGGACCAACACAAAGTATAGATACACTACATATATAGCTGACAACTCCATATTGGTCGAATATATAGTTCTTGGTTTTCTATAATTAGAGGTTGTTTATTTTGAAATTGATTTTTGAAATTTGAGAAAATAATCTTCTAGTTGTGAAATATTTGCAATTAAATAAGAGAATTGCTAATGCAACACCTTAAATTGCTAACAAACACCCCATGTGAGCATGAAATGTGGTTTTTAATGCTGATTTTTTTATTCCAATCAAAAGATTTGTTTCACCTTTATCATTCTAAGGCTATACTTCAAAAAAATAGTTGTACTTAAATTTGAAACTAAAAATATAGGAGTTTTGAGTTACTTAAAGCAAAAATACATCAAAAAATAGTATTGGTGCAATAATATTTCAACAAAAATTTGTATTTGTCATGTTTTCTTTGAAGGAGGTGGTATTGCCATGGTTGAATGAATGGACCACTTGAATAAATCAAAATGAGCACTAAAAATCACATATTATGCTCACAAGGGGTGTCTTGTTAGCAATTTAGGGTGTCACATTAGCAATTCCCTTGAATAAAACCTTTTCTTGTATATAAAAATTGCAAAATTAGGTTTTTAATAATAATGTTCACTAGTTGTTCTATGTTTTCAGTTAAGATATTTCATAGTAATGTTTCTTCACAAATTGTTTCAACTAGTGCAAGGATTTGAAAAGTGCAAGATCCTTTCACACCAATTTGGGTGGATTATGTTTAATTTGTGTAAAGGTGTGGCATGCATGTAGTCTTTGTTCTCCAAGTAGGATTTTGGCCAAAATCTATTGCCATCCCTCAAACAACTAATAACTCCTTGGTGGAACAAACTTAGTAAGAGCATTTACAAACTCTCCAAGTGTCAAACTTGAATCACAAGTGCTTTGGGCTCCACAAAATATTAGCATGGCACACAATCCTAGCGTGTCAACACTACAAGAAAAACCTTTGACAATGACACATTAGAATTAACTAAATGTGTCCAAAATGACAAAAAACATTTGTAGTGCCAAAAAAAAGTCCAAATGAACATGTCCAAATAGATTAAAAATGTCCTAATTGACATTGTTCCCTTGTAGTGCAAGCAATGGCTCTTCAAAGCACTCTTCATCCTTCGTTTAGTAAGTTGTATCCTACATTCCACTTGATGATCAACTAATTGACTACTTGTGAGGCAAATTTGGTGAGAAAAAGGTGGTGGGCAAGACTTTTGAGGGCTTCCAAAAATAGGTGTAAACTTTTATTGTGTCAAATTTGGATGCTTTAATGCACCATTGTTCACACACTCTCCACACACTCCACATACTCTATTTAATTCGTAAATGTCGGGCAGGTTGCCCTCCCTTCTTGTGCTACAATGGTGTGGCAAGTGCTCATTCATTATATATATATTTTTTCAAAAGTTGCAAAAGTTAACAATGCATGTTGCCCTCACAAAAATAGCAAGAAAGGCAACATGAGACTTATAAACACCGCCTCCATAAATCTTCTCACAATTTAAGTTACCTAAAAAATATGTGCATTTAGTAAGGTTGTTTTTTGCATTCCATAATAGACCATGTCTCTACAATCACTTTTAAAAATCATGTCTTCACAATCACTTAAAAAAATTAGATGAAAAATGGATTTTTGCCATCCTACTTGCTATCTAGCACACAAAACCTGTCTGCCTTGGCGTTCAGGGATTAAGAGCATTTGCAATGCCCCCAACAAGTATGCCCAATACCTCATGTTTGGTTTTTTAATAGTTAATAAATTTTAATAGATTTTTTTTATGAATTGAAGGGATTGAAAACATTATTGTGAAAATACAATAAAATTTGAGTTTGGACATTGACTAACTTTGAAACATCTCATCAAGTGTTAGCTAGTTTCCAATTTTTTTAGAGGGCTCTTCAAATCAAGCCTAAAAAAGGGAAGGTCAACCAAGGAGATAGTATTGGGACGTCATTATACTATCCCCTTGACTGAATTTCCATTTTTTAGGCTTGATTTGGAGAGCCCTCTAATTTTTTTGGAAGCTAGCTAACATTTGATGAGAAGTATCTAAATCAACAAATATCCAAACCAAAATTTTATTGAGTTCTTACAACAAGAAAAATCATGCCCTTCAAATCATATAACTTTTGTATTATGATCAATTATTAATTAAAAAATCAAGCTTGCTATACTAGGCTTGTTTATCAATTACATTGAGGATGCCCTAAGGGCATTTCCAATCTAGCCATGACTCAAGCACCCTGCATGTTGTCAAACCGTATCTAATTGCGGAGGAGTGAGAGGGCTAGGACACTTCCCAACTTGCAAGCCCCCAATGCAAACATGCTTTTGACACTCACTAATTATTATTTTTAAATTTTTATGCATTTTTTAGTGGAATCTCACTAAGTATTGTATGTGAAGAGGTTCATGTCAAAAACATCAAAATTGGTGTCATGGTCTTAGAATCACACACTTTGGAGTGTTATTCAAGACTCTCCAAAGTGTGCTAAAATGCAAGGGCTAGGCTCTTATGTGGAGAGGTTTGCAAAATGCAATTGCAAGAAATGACTACATTGGAGCCTAGGTTTCCACTAAAGCCCTGTTTAACCCCTAAATGCATTCTGGTGTTTAAAAAACTTCACAAAACTTTGAAACCCTATTGAAGGCATAGATTTTATTGTTTTCAGATTATTATTTTTTGGAAAAGTTGCATGTTGAAGTCAGCTTCAGTGTTCAAATTTAATTTCCTCCATATCTTATCCTAATTGTTTTTGGTGGAAGATTAACTACAAGCATACATTTTATGCCATGAAAAGTGTCATGAAGAGTGTCACAAAGCATATGACAAGTTGCCACATTGCAAAGAGGGGCATCAAGTTGAGAAAAAGGGGAAGATTTCCCTTGGGCACTCCCTTGGGCAGTAAGGGCCACTTTACTAAAATTTTGACATTTAACAAAATCTAAAAGAGCTTTTGGACTAATTTCATTTCGAATGTCTTTGTTGTAAAGATTAGAATTCAATCATTGTTGAATTTTCTTTCATTCACAATGATCTTTGGCCAATAATTGAAGCAAAACAAAATCTTTGTTTTAGACAATTGTGCTTTGACAGTTCCATTGCAAGCTCATTTGTGAAACTATGGTCATGGATTTGGAAGGGGGGCCATTAGTTTTGAAGTAAAAACAATAAACACTAAAGCACCCTAAGTGGTGGTTTCCCAATTTTGCATCCAAAAGTTGCCAATTTGCATTTACAAAAGTTTCAAGCAGCTCCAAAAAAAGCAAAAATTCTACACTCATCATCATTCAACCACAAATATCATAAATATGTGTGGCCATTTTGGATCTTTTTGGGTAGCGCCATCTACAAGCCTTGAAGTGCAAGATTCAACGGTTACAATTTTATTTTACTGTTTAATAATGATCTTACAATGACAATTCAAAAACTTCAAAATTACCTTCCAAAAACAAGAAAAACACCCTTGGGCATTTAGGGATTAACACTCTTTACCACCTTTCCAGTGCCTAGTCACGGCTGGATTGGAAATGCTCTAAGATACTTTTCTACACAATCTTCTCAAAAAATTTAGCCAGTGCAGTTTGAAACAATATTTATACACCATAACCCACAGTATATTTAACGTAGTGCAAGTTTGCATGATTAATATCATGGCACACTTGTGGGCAACTAGGAGTGGTCCGTCCAATTTTCAACCATGACGTTGTCAACATTTCGCAATTTTTTGCCAAAAAAAATGCCTTAAGACTTGTGCAGCTAAGGCGACTTAAAAAGCACTGCTATGCTACACGTGCAGAAACTTCAAATTCAACCCAAATGGTAAGTTACTCATATTTTTTGTTGTAAGGTAGGAAGCTTATAAACCGACCAGGCTGTAAAACCGATCATGGCCTAGAGGTACATTTTGCTTTTTTTCATGTACCAACGGTGTACATTTCAAGGGGTGATCAGTTTTAATGATCAATGCGTTTGAACTTCAAAAATTCATAACTAATTCCACAAAGGTTCAAAAAAAATGAAACGACTGAGGTTAGATGCGAATTCCATTTTTCTTCCTAGCCCGAAATGGCAAACAACTCTTAGATGCGTGGTTTATGAGCCTCCTACCTTAGCAATAAAAGAACCGGAGGAAGTTCTGCTATACTCAGCCAAACCTGTGAATTCAAGCTAGCAACTCGAGAGTGGGCCTATGATTGCTGAGTCCGGCAGATAGACTGACACCGCATGGACCATGAGGAGCATTTGAAGGGCACTGAAGCAGAGTGATGTGTCAGTGCAGCATTCCAGGCACAATTATGAGCACTGGTGCAGGGCCATACATCAGTAGATCGCAGGCAAGCGCTTATGCTAGAAATAATGTGTCACACTCGAGGAACGCGTGGACTGTTCTATTCTCTCACAACTTGTGTTATCACAGAATTTCTCAATAATCTCCTAAATCTCCTAAATCTTCTAAATCTCCTCAATCGAGTAACTCTCCTAAATCTGTTAGTCTGGAATGTACACAGTAATACACGGAAGAAGAGCAGCAGATTAAATCACCAACCTCGTAAACTCTTTTTTTGTGCTTTTGGACCCACATGGGACGGGGTCACTTCTTCCAACCTGTCAAGGAGAGGACGGCTCCAATGTAGTCACCGTCTAGAACACATCGAAGAAATCTTTGCTTTAGTGCGGTGAAGGGCGGGTACCGAGCAGGAACATCGCCCAGAGCACTTCTGTACAGCACTGCTTTCCGGTGACTGAAGGCGTCGAACGAAAACTTGCCGTGGTAGGAGCCCATGCCGCTCTCCCCCACGCCTCCAAACGGCAATCCCTGCACTACAAACTGCAGATTCGAAACATGTTCGCTTCTCAGTATTCATGACAATACTGGTCCTTTTACCCCCATCATTGATATTTGTTGCCTCAAATGGAGCTCCCAACTACATGCGGCAGTCATTCGTCCGTCTAGTATTTAACAACTTCGGCACATGTGGCAACGTGTCACTCCACAACTTTGTGGGACATGCAATACTCAGTCTAAATCATTCATCTGTTTGAAGCTGAATCAAGACCATCAACCCTTCGAGATCTACGGCTCTCTAAGAAGACTATACAAGGATGAGGAGAATGACTGTGAACCCTCGGGGATGAAAGCAACAAAGAGGAATATGCAGAAGACGTCCACCGCCTCAAACAAACAAAAGACGAGGAAAAAGTCCAGGAGCTTACGTGGAGCACCGTGTCATTCACAACCATGCTACCAGCAGAAATATTGGCCACCATACGCTCCTCCACGTCTTTCCTGCTGGTGAATATGTACGCTGACAGTGGCTTGTTTCTATCGTTTATGATGTCTACGGCTTCCTGCTCGCCTTTCACCTGCTCTCACACCACTTAGTAAGCTCAGCAAACGAACGAACGAACCAAGAAAGCTACAAGCTCATCCACAACCATGACCAAATAGGTATTTTAATTAACCCACCTTCCCTTGTTAAATTCGAAAGTTTACATTGGAAAGCTCATGGTCAAACACATCAACTTTCAAAACATGTTTCTAAGTTTCGCAAGTGTGGAGTATGCTTTCTTCTCCCTGTTGGTACAATTTGCTCAAAGCTTCCCAAACAATCCATTTCAACTCCTAAAGATATGAAAGCGGCGACCCCTTTTTAGCCACTTGGACACATCGGAGATGTGAAGTGTCAAGTTGAGGTACTGAGGAAATACCTATGTCACAAGAACAGTGCTTACCTTAATGATAGGCAGGACGGGACCAAAGATCTCTTCTGACATCAAGGGAGCATTCAAAGGAACGTCGCATACTAATGTAGGAGCAATGAAGAGCTTGGTTCCATCAGTTTCTCCGCCATGAACAACCTTGGAAGAGACCCCGGGATCGTCCAGGAGCCTCGCTATACGTGAAAAGTGAGAGACATTCACAATGCGTGACAGGTCTTTGGACAGTTTTGGATCCTTGCCATAGAACTTTTCCATGATTTCTTTTAGTGTGTCGATCTGCGGTGGCAACACGAGGGTGAGCGTTCCAGGAGCAGTGCCATGGGCGAAATCCATTGAAACTCAAGAACACAGGAAAGGGTGATCATCACAGTACCAGTTCCGAGGCGATGCTCTCGTCCACCAAGATATAGTCTGGTGCAATGCAAGCTTGTCCATTATTGTTGCCCCATTTCCCTTGGGCAATTCGCCTCAACCCCACCTGAAAGCAAACAATGGCAGCAGGGCCGTGAATGAGAACCTCACCCCACAAGCCTTTCCTGTTGCTTGAACATCCGAAACACGAAAGGCTTTTATTTGTTTACATGTTTAGTGCTCTGGACTGTGCCTGCTGCGTGCCTCCACAATAGAGCGGTAACGCCCATACACAACAAGGATAAAATTTTCTATGAACTCCAGACCACTGTTTTGTTTACCTTCAAGTTGGCTGAGCTGTGAAAGTACGCTGGACATTTTCCACCGAGTTCCAGAGTGACTGGCGTAAGGTTCTTGGCAGCAGCCGCCATTACTGCTCTACCCACTCTGGGACTGCCTGCAAAATCAGCCATCAACATCAGGTCAGGACATGCAATGCAGAATCTGGGAGGTCTCTATTTAGGGTGGAGTGAACATGTACCAAATGCGTACATTCTAGGGGGTGGAGACAGTTTTGTCAAAGCGCAGCGTAGAAGACGTGGTGCGCACCTGTGTAGAAGATTTTGTCCCACTTCTGTTCCAGCAACTCTGTGGTCTCGACCACACTACCTTCCACTACTCGAATGGCGGAAGGGTCCAAGTAAAGCGGGATCAGCTTGGCCAGAAGAGCAGACGTGGCTGGCGCCACTTCCGAGGGCTTCAGCACCGCGGCACATCCCGCAGAGATGGCTCCTATCAGTGGATCCACCGATAATACTGCGATAGGAAGCAGGTGATCATCACTCACCAGTCTCACATAAATGTCAATGCAGCCCCATTGAACCCCCATCCTTGGAGAGATGCCAACCACACATTGTATTGGATACGAAGAGCAGCCTTCTTTAGCACTATTGTGTCCTGGTATTTGGTTGAGACTCTCGCCTGGAGCATGATCAAACGAGATCCAACCCTGGAGGCTATGCGTGGTAGGGACTAGGGAGGGTCAAAAGTCAAGCCTCGTTATGAAAAGAAAAAGCATTCCTGTGCTGTTGGGCGCATTTTTTTTCTCATACCTAGGCTCTCCTCTCTCTCTCTCTCTCTCTCTCACGTGACCCAATCCGTCACAGCGACCTCAGCGTCGGGATACAGTTACGACATGATGGAAATACTTGCAAAATGATACACGTACAAAATGGGAAGTTCCAGGCCGAAATCACGAGCGTGACTCCCAGTGGCTCAGGCACAATAACCGCTTTGGACGGGAATGTCGACATGTTCCCAGACACCTGCAGTCACCACCATTTGTACACACTGGAAAGATAAACAACCTTGCTCAAAAGAAAAAAACAACAATTTCTCCTCATCGTATTCGCAAAGCATCAGGATTGTGCGCAAAACTGAGAGCAGAGGAGCCTTACTTTCATGGGAGCCATCCATTTCTTGAGCTCACTGATTGCGTGTTTGCAAGAGGATCGAATCAGAGATATCTGCACTTGCAATGAAGAGTATCAACACACCAAACATTGTTGGACACGCCCACTATATATTGATCAATGGCGACAACAACGGAGGTGGTGCAAACTGAACCTACCTCGGAGACGTAGGCCTCGTGCGCGGGTTTGCCCAGATCAGCGAAGAGCGCGTCCGTGATGTCCCCCTCGCGCTCCGCGACCATGCGCACGATGGCCTTCAGCTGCTGCAAGCGCCACGCCACGGGCTTCGTGCGCCCGCCCTTGAACACGCCGCGTAAGTCCGCCACCAGGTTCGCCATGCCCACAGCTACTTCGCCATGCTCAGCCTCCATCGCCACAATCGCCGATACCGCCACTACCAACGCGGGCTTACGCTGATCACGCCGTTCCCTTCGACGTCCCAACGGGCATGTGTGCACTGTCGCTCCAAGGCAAATTCGAGCATTAAGCTTAGTGCTGGTGCGGGGTGGTCGTACTACTGCAGTCCATAGCAGGGAGTGTCCTGGAGGCGCAAATCGGAGCAGGGTCAAGGCCTGTGAAGGCGTCGTCATCACTGCAAAGGACTGACGGACGGACGGACCCACGTCAGTATGAATTCGAATTGAGCTTAGCCGATAAAAACAAGAACTTTGGTCAGTTAGCAATGCAGTTGCTCCGACTCCGAGTGAGTGAGTGCGTGCGTGCGTGGAGCTGACAGAGGCGGGAGTCACTTACTGCTGTGGAATTAAAGCTTAGGGGATGTGCGATTGTTTCCACCTGACGGGGATGGGATGGTTTACTAGCGGCGACGGCAGTGAGGAGTTGAGGGTATTTGATGACCCGCACGTTCACGGAGCCGGACCAGCGGGGGTGTCACATCTTGGCCGTCGCGTCGCGTGACTCGCGTAGCGTCCAGGGGCAGATGGGGTGGAGGTTTCGTACAGGCCTTCCCAAATACCAAGGATACCTGGTCCTCAACCTCGTTCTCAACCCGGTTATGTCCCAATCAGGTAGAACAGTTCAGTTACTGCATTAACTTCTTACATTGTACCGAGTGTGTATTCCAGATTTCCATTAGTGCGCAGCTTTGTTATGAAGTGTAAGGTAGGAGCACCCATAAGCGTTAGTTTAAGGGTTTTGAACATGATGACTATTAATAAACAACTAACAAATTATAGAATTGTGTTAACAATAGAGAAATAATGAGTTTGCATTTTTGAATGTATTATTTGGATATTGTGAGAATAAGTTGTGAATTTTTAAAGAGCAAATTGCCATTATACCCATAACCAACATTAAGGTTTCATGTTCACATGTTATATATCCTTGTAATTACATCTATTTACTTCTACAGATTTTCCAAGATTTTAGAAGTGACAGTTATGGGGACACTAACACTTATGGGTGTTCCTACAAAAGACTATACCAAATAGTGCATTTATGTTGCCCCATACTGATTTCTTCACATTTCACACTATTTAAATATTTATCAAGATTACAATAACTTTTGTCTTCACATTTCACACTATTTAAATATTTATCAAGATTACAATAACTTTTGTTAGTAATGATTGTAATAAACAATGGAAGAAGCAAGTAGAGGTTGGATGCGACAACAAATGTCAAATTCAAGGAGTAAGAAAGCTGGAACTTTACTGTAATTACTGCAACTTAAACTAAAGAGAGTTGCATGCCCCTCACTACAAGAAAACGGGCAGTTTATGACTCTAAGTTATGACTATTGTGAGTCACTCATAATTCTAAATGATTCACAATAGTCATAAATCAGAATCATAAAATGTCAATTTTCTTCTAGTGCCTCTAGGTGACCAAGCTAGGATGAGTCATAAGGTAACTTTACCAAGGTAAGGGAACCTAATTGTTAAGGCAATCTAAATGCACTATTTGGTGTACACAAAATAGTGCATTTATGTTACCTTAACAACTAAATTGACTTACCTTGAATAAGTTACTTCATGACTCATTGCTTGGTCACCTAGAAGGGCATACAACTCTATAGTTGTTAAGATTTCACATGGTTTATAAACTAGATAATGTTAGTTTGTTTTTTAGCAGCTTCGTTTTTGTTGCCAGGTCCTTTAGAATTTATGTATTGCAATAATAATCATTGAAAATGAATGTAGTGTTAGTGAGTATTTATATAATGTACAGTTCCCGGACAATAATTGTTGCCACCTCTTTTCACAGTTCACAAAACTTGGCAAATTATGAATACGAAAGTTGCTTTATTATTTTGTACCATCCATATTTAATTCTTACTAGCAGCCCAATCAAGTATACCAAAATTCAATTTCAAATACTAAAACCCAATTTTTGATGAATTGTTTTGTACATTGATCATGGCTTTGAATGATAATTAATTGAAAAACATCAGTGATGAATTTTTGAGCTTTGATTGCACATATATGTAGAAAATATTCATATGCACATCTTTTCTTCTAACAAACATCTCCAAAAAAGTTCAAATTCTATTGATATATATTTCAATTTTGGGTGTTCATGTCCTAATTTTGTAAAAAAGACTATTCTCTATGGTAATTAGATTTTTTTATTTAACTCACAAATTATGGTTGAATTTGTACCTTTGAACACAATGATACACTTACTTTACCAAAAACTAGTAAAATAAGTAGAGATATTTGCTTTACCAAATTGAGCCATACCAGCCAAAATTATTGTCCGGTAACTGTAAAATGTCAAGAAATTAGTGTGGAACAACCTAAATGCACTATTTAGTGATAAGAATCCTATAACGGTTCATTCGCCACATTTGGGCTGACTTATATTTGTACGTAGCATATGTACATGAAGTCTACATAAAGATCAAAAAATATTCTTTAAAATAGGACAATATATGTGTCTCAAAATTCAATACCAAAAAACAACCAATCTAGTGCATCAATCAATACGGTTGGAATTGTAGATATTATTCTAGAACTTTCTTGGCATTACCGTAACCCCTAAAAGCCCACTGTCCATATGGTGAAAAATTAGATTTTGGGCAACCTTGTTCTATTGGGATTATTTATCAATAAATTTGAAGTTTATTTCTAAAATAAAGTTTTGCAAGGGCCACGTGGCGATATAATTTTCATTCAAATTGGATTTACAATTCATAAGTTATGATTGTTTTATGGGGTTTTTTTAATAGGAAAACTTCATGGATACCTCTAAAGTTTACAATATTTCCATAAATACCTCTCCTTTTTTAGAAATATCACAAATACTCTTGGTTCAAATAAATTAGGCATTTGTTTTGTTATGCATGTTACTTCCTTCTCCATTTGTGCACACACTACTTCTTTCTTGTTATGCATGCACACAAAGGAAGAAGGGAAGTGGCATGCACAACAAAACAAACGCCAATTTTTTTGGTTCGAGAGTATTTGTGATACTTCTAAAAAAGCAAAGTTATCTATGAAAATATTGCAATCTTCAAGGGTATCCATGAAATTTTCTGTTTTTTAAGAAAGGGCAGTTTGGGCATGCCGTTTTCATTAACTTCTTCCAAGGGCAACCAATGGAGGTAAGACCCTTCATTGGAGTATATTCAAAGCAATAGTGTACTAGATAAATATATTATTATATTTGATAAATACATTAACATTTGAAATGCAATAGCTACTAGAGATTTGATTTTTTTCACATATTTGTGTAGTTGTAAATGAAGACAAAGCTTTCTAGCTCACCATTGGAATTTATTTTAAACCATTACAAATTGGTTTGTAAAAAACCTTAATGTAGTATGAAATTCTAGTACATGTTTGCAATGCAAGCTCATAAATGGAATGTTCCAAGTCTTTGTTGATCATGAGAACTTGTGAAAATATGCCCAACATGATTTGAAGCATGTTGAACAAATTTCTCCCGCATCTAAAATTCAAAAAATGTCCACAATATATGATCAAAGGGACCTGAAAATTTAGGGCAGATGTAAAAAAAAACTATGTTTACTAACTTCCAATCACTAGTAGAAACCCGCGTTAGAATTTATGTTTTCATGTAATGTAGTTTCTGTTGAGTTCCTTGTTTCCAACGCAAAATTTGCGTTGGAAACACGGAGTTCTGTTTTGGAAACAAGGAACTCAATAGCAACTACATTACATGAAAACATAGATTCTAACGCGGGTTTCTACTAGTGAATGCTCATAACTCTCAATTCGTACAGTCAAACCTCATGAAATTTTCACCATGACTCCTTGCATAAATCTAATGTATGTAGATTTTTAGAAAATAGATAAACACGTTTCTTGGGATTAAATTATTGAAAATGACAATTTTCAATGTTTTTTCAAAACAAAAAAAGCTTGGGCGTTTAGGGTTAAATTAGTTCATCCAAAAAAGTTAAAAAAGCTGCCATTTATAAATCCAAGAGTATAAACATTAAAGGGTTAAATGAATGTTAAGACTTTGAGTCATAAATCACATCCACTTGCTTGAATACACCATCGTATTCACTGGTATTTTTCAATAATATTTGAAGCAAACAACTTGGATTTCTTTCTTATATTGGTCAAGAATTACGAATTAATGACTTTCAAAAAGATTATTTTTCCTTTTAAGTTTTTAAAATTATAATTTACTTGTGATGACATTTTAAGGTTTTTTTGTCTTTCTTGTTTGAGTCAAACTGTGAATGGTTATTTTTTGAATTGGTAGAGTTTTCTTTTGAGGTGAAACAGACTTGTACACTTTAAACCACAAGTGATTGCACATTTGTTTTTGAGATATCTATAGCTCTACACTATAAAAATATTAGAGAACCAAAACAACAATCAAATCATATAATAATGAATGAAGAAATATTGTTGGTATATGAACTAGTTACCTAGTTTAATCATCTTTTATTATTTAACTCCTAAGGCCTAAGTATAGGTTCAACATATACTTGAGAACTTGCGTAGGGTCATATGAACTCAATTTTCAATGGATGTTCTCAAAATCTTGACAACCAGTATATACTTTCATCCTTGTCATGTTAAAAAAATTACTCAAATCCATTGACTAGATTTTTTGATATCTTCCCCAAAAGTTCTGGGGAGCTTGAGCAGCCTAGGTGGGTAGGGTTAGGCAAGCAAAATATTGACCAATTGGCCGTTTTTGCCTAGGTGGCCAGGGCTCTCCAATTGGCTAGGGCTCTACAATACTTCTAACACTCTTCCATTCAATAACACACAATTATTTTTTATTTTCAAGAAAATTCACTTCAATCTCACAAACAAATGTCAATACATGGTGAAATTCACACATAAAAGCAAGAAATGTTCAAGTCCTTAAAACGTGGCTGAATTTCTTTTTATTACTACAAATTTATATTCCATATTCAAATGCTCAAGGGGCACAATCATAGAATATAATTTTTGTGCTTCACTAGAGATGATTGTATTAGGAGTGGAAGTCATTTTTGAGTGTTGACATGCATTTGATTAGTAAAAATTATGAAATTGTAAATACTAGGGAAAGAGAGATACTTTGAATTATATGCATTGATTTTATTTTCCTTTGAAAAAATCAAAAATTGTGGAATGTGGTTGGATTAATCTTTTGACTATTTTTATTTTCAAAAAACAAACTTCATGCACAATTAATTATTCTAAAACTTCCTTGTGCATTGCCAAAATTTTAAACCTCCTTGTATTGCAAGGCAATTTAGAGTAAGTTATGCTCATAATTTTCTCTTGAAAATTTTCAAGAATGTACTAAACAAGATCAGCATGTCCATGGACAAAAAACTTCAATTTTTTTAGAAAAAAATTTACTCCACAGAGGCCCAAAAGTTTGTTGATCCTAACACACAAAGACAAAAAAAATACTTTTTTATGTTATAATCTTTCAATCTATGTGGTTAAATGGGCTGACATGTGTTACACACATTACATAAATATTGTACTACAAATTTTCACAGTTGAAGTCTCAAAAGAAAGTTTCAATTTTCATATACATTAGCATACCGAAAAACACAAAATTTGACTATCTTTTATGAAAACATCCCTTGGGCCTTTATGGTATGTACACCCATAAGCGCCACTGTCCCCATAATTGTCACCTCTAAAAATCTTGGAAAATCTGTGGAAGTGAATAGATGTAATGAAAAGGATGTACAACATGTGAACATGAAATCTTAGTAGTGGTTATGGGTGCAATGGCAGTTTGCTCTTTAAAAATTCACAACTTATTCTCACAGTATCCAAATAATATATTTGAAAGTACAAACTCATTATTTTTTTGTTCCTAATAGGATCTTATAATTTGCTAGTTGTTTATTGATACTCATCATGTTCAAAATCCTTAATTTGACGCTTATGGGTGTACATACCTTAGAGGTTAAATCTTGGGCGGATCACTCTTAGTAAGTTGGGTACCCCACGTGCGGCAAGTGGGTAAATTTTAGGGGGCTTTTTAGTTTTTTTGGCTGAATAAAAGGGTCTCTATAATTATATAATTTGGCCAAATGACCTATTTTAGGGCACTCTTCAATTACTTATAAGAGCAAGACAATTATTTTTTTCCTAGGCTATTTTACTTATAAAAAAAAGCATGGATTGTTAAGCACAGCAACATTTTAGGGGTTTAACCTTGAAAGGACCGAGCTACTATAATATGTACTATGTACGCTGCTATATAATTGGCATTTGCTACCAACAAAAAGTTTTAATTTGGAATCTTGACTACCTCACTAGAACAACATTGATCTATATTCTAACTTCTTTGTTAATCTCAACTATAATAAAGATGCAGATGCACTCCAAATACAAGAAAAATACCTCGTATTGTATTGGTTGCAAAGGGCTGCTTGGTTCTTTAGGGATTAATGCACCATAGTCTTATAGGTAAGATAAAAACAAAGAGCATATTCTTAAAAAAACATACAATAATATAACTTCCAAAGTGCAGAAGTAACTAAATTAAAAATCAAACCAAGTGAACAATCTTCATTTACATGTATGTATTATGCAAGAAAATTCATAGTCATTCCTACAATCATTGATCTCATTTTTCATCCAATAACACTTGGCACCTCGTATACCACCCTGTCAGACTAAATACAACATACAACAACTGCAATAGGATACCCCACGTCTTTGGTCCCTTCATTATTTGTAATAATAATTAATATCCCAAGGTTGTTTTCATCCTATATTACTTATACTAGATATAGCCCTTTTAATGTACCCTTTATTAATTCTAAGTTTGTTATAAATTTTAACTGAAAAGAATAAACCCCTCCTTATATTATGCCATATGCTAAATCTAAAATGCGATAAGTTATCTACCCGGGGATTAAATAAGGGTATTGAGTTTAGCTTGAGTATTTTTTGCATGGTACATTAGATTATCTTTCTATTAACACATTTCAAAATCAAAATTGTTGTGGTTTATAGTTATTTCTATAGAAAATCATGCTAAATGCTCAATATCTGTTTACTTTAACTTCCTCCAAAGCCTTGACAAGTAATTTTTGGCCTACTTTCACATTTGGGCATGCCTTTTCAAATGATCTCTTTTTTTGAGTTCTTCTAGTATCTTGACAATACTTATATTCACTATTGGTTTAATGTTTGGTAAAATTATAGTGATTTGGGTTGTGACTCAAAAGTTGTATGGCGAAATGGATTTACTTATGAAGTAAATCAATTTGGATGGCCATGATATGCAGGTCTATATAGTCTAAAAAGTTCCCCTCACATTTCATCACACTTATGCAACGCAATTCCAAAAATTACATTTATTTTCTTTCACATAGTGCCCGAAAAATGAAAAAGCTTAGTTTCAAATGCTTCTCCGTTCATTTCAAGTATTTTTTTGCTTTACAAGTTTTAAAATTATGTTGCATAAATGTAATGAGAGTATATGTGAAAACATCCAACTAATTGGACCTATATATCACGGATGCTTGGATTACACTTAGTTCAAAAAAAGAGTAATTACGAGGTATAACTTTTAGAATACCTTTTGAATTATTATGAACTTTACCAAGCATTAAGCTAGTAGAAGGAAGACACATGTCTCATCAAATTTCAAACAAAGTAGGCAAATATCAAATTTGGGAGTGTCTGCTCAAATGTAAAAAACAGCTTGAAATTGAGAATTGGGTCTTTAAGGGTTAAACAATCTTAATGTTGATATCAAATTCTAAAGTATTTGATTAGAAATCAATAAAAGGAGAAAATTGAACCAACGGTGAAAGTTTTCAATGACTATGTATTTTTTATTTTTGCCTTTTCAGTGAGTATAGGGTCCAAGCGTTTGAGTACAAGCCTAAGTGCATGGTTGTATGCCCTACATGTCCAACTCCATGGTTGTATGCCCAATATGTCCAAGTGCATGGTTATATGCCATACCACTAGTAAAAAACAGGTCTTAAATGACTAAGTGACAATGATTGCAATGATTATACAACAACTACAAAATGATAGTAAAATGACTATACATTCATGGTTTAGTCATTGTCACCTAATTTTTTTACCTGTGTATATGTCCAAGTGCATGGTTGTATGCCCTATATGTCCAAGTGCATGGTTATGTGCCCTATATGTCCAAGTGCAAGGTTATAGGCCCAATCAAGGCTTTGAAAAATATATGTATTTGTCAATTGCATTAGCAAAGTTTGAGCCCTCCAAAAGTCCCCTACAAAGTCTCTAAAGGGTCTTAAAACATGTACTTACTACAACAAACAAATCACCAATCCCCTACTTCTGCTCACCCTTTGAATTCAATACAATCATGAAAATTATATTAATATGTTATCCCTATTGAACAAAAACTATGGGTACAAATGTACAATATGACCATAAATTCTACTCAATCTATTTGAATAGATGAGTGAAGTACTTGGATAATGAGTAGCGAGTACATTTACATATTTTATGAGTATAATGCCTCTTTTTATTGTTTTGGGTTGTGCACTCAAGGCAAGTGTGCAATTAGAGAATTCAATAACAAAAATAATACAAAAGCTTACAACACGGAAGCAAACTAAATAGCATGCAAGAACCCAAAGTGCCTAAATCCTTAGCAACAATAGGAACATAAAGCGCATGCAAGAATCCAAAGATCTCAAACCCTTACTAACGGTAGGATATTAGTGATTTCAGAGTTTTCAACCTTGTTCCCACTAACAATGCCAACATCCTTGCCATGTGTCCAAAGAAACCCTAAACTCTAAAAGATTTCCCTCCACTACGTTTGAAAGTTGGATAGAAAGTGCAATATTTTTCATCCAAATTGGTCATACAATTGTAATCAAACTCACCCAAGCACTTTTAGGGGGATCCTGTTTTCTTTACCCTATTATTTTCTACAATATACCAAAATAGAGGTGTTATTCACTACCCTATTTTACATATAATGAAGCAAGAGACATATCTTCAATGCTATGGTAGATCTAATAAAAATATAAAACTTATCTTCAATGAATAAAATTGACCTTATTTTTTATCTCACCTAGTTTTCTAAAATTTCAATGGTCACCCCTCCATCCTCAAGGTTGTGCATTTGGCTTAGGCCCTTTATACAAGATAGAGATGAATATGAGTGCCCTTTTCTTTCTTGTACTCACACTAGTCAATTAATAACTTGGTTTGTCAAATCTTAGGGGCTCTTGAAAGGCTCAAACTTTTGCTAATGGTGGATTCAACACTTTGCTCAAATAAGGACTTCTCGAAGATTTGTGTCATTCATCAGTTTTCGTACGCTAAATTTAAGACCTTGCTGGAGTACAAAATTTGAGAGAGGGCACTAGGTCATCTAGTCATTGTCACAACTAGCCCTCTTACTTTATGATTAATGCGTGCATCAAATCAAAAAATAGTTATAGCTCCACTAAAACAGATGATGACCTTTGCATATTGTCCATTGATTATGGAAGGATTGACCCCTAAATGTCTGAAAGTGCATGTGCAACTAATACAAAACAATGTATTTTTCTTGTATTTGGAACGGATCTACACTTTTATTTCATGTCAGATCAACAAAGAAGTTAGAATATAGATCCATGCACATTACGGAGAAACTATGGATTTTTTGATAGAAAAATGTGACCTAATCTACAATGAATTGTAGATTAAGTCACATTTTTCTGTCAAAAATACCATGGTTTCTTATAGTGGCACTTCTAGTGAGGTATTTAAGATCTCAATTAAAACTTATGATTGATAACAAATGTCAATTATTCGGTAATATATCTGCTATCCCCATGGGACGTTCAGTGTATCCCATGGGATGTTTCTAGGGTTGTTCTGCCCATAACAAAAGCATACGTTTTTATATACTAAAGAAAACAAAAAGAGTGAACCATGACTCAAATCACAGCACTCCTCGTGAAGATTAAGGTAAGAGGCTCGAATCCTGTTAGGGCAATAATATCGCTCACCTCCCCAAATGAATCCCACCGGTACATGCCCTTATTCATAACCTTTCATAAATGTACAGCAGGCGTACACCTGATGAAATGATCAATTTTAGAGCCCTATGACCTTTTCACTTCAAAATTTCATAACTAATTCCACATTGGTCTAAAAAATACAAAATAACTTGAGCTAGATGCCAATTCCTCTTGTCTTTCAAGGAAAATTTACTGAAAAATATTTCAAGAAGTTCCACCTCCCCAAAATTTAGTTTCAGCTCTTAGATGGTCGGTTTATGAGCCTCTTACCTTATCAATGACTACCCATAGGAGATTGACAGAGACAACAATTTCAGTATTATCTTTACAAGAACTACAATATGTAGAAAAGTACCTTGATCCCACCAAAGTTTGCAAACATTAAGGTAGAAGGCTTGAAAACCGTCCAGGCTCAAAAATCGCTCACCCTCCAAAATGTTCTTATTATGTACATGTATTTTTTCATAGATTTGTATAATGTACAGCAAATGTACATTTGAGGAGGTGCACCATTTTAGAGCCCTATGATCTTTCCACTTCAAAATTTCACAACTAATTCTACAAAACTCCAAAAAATATGAAACAACTTGGGTTAGATGTCAATTCTTCTTATCTTTCATGGAAATTTTACTAAAAATTATTTTAAGAAGTTCTACCTCCCCAAAATTCAGTTTTAGCCCTGAGATGGTCAATTTTTGAGCCTTCTACCTTACACTCCCCATTAATTGTAACACAAAAACCACATTTTATTTTATTTTATTTTTATCTTTTTACGTAGTTGAAACAACAATGGGCATTCCAACCATGCATTTGTAGTTCTTGCATTGTTGCTGTCATTAAGGTAGGGCGCTCTAAAAGCAACCCGGCTCTAAAAGCAACCTCTAAATCAGAGGTATATTTTGGTTTTTTCAATGTACCCAGAATATACATTCCAGGAGAGGGTCGCTTTAAGTGACCATTGGGTTTCAACTTCAAAAATTCATAACTCATTCCACAAAAGTTCAAAAAACATGAAACAACTTGGATTAAATGCCAATTCCATTTATCTTCCTACGAAAATTTACTGAAAATTGTTTCAAGGAGTTTAGCATCCCCTCAAATTCAATCAGCTCTTAAAAGGTCGCTTTTAGAGCGCCCTACCTTAATGTTTCCTGAAGCATGATTGTGACTTCTTCGTGAACTCCTTTAAGTAAAACTTGGAAGCTTTTAAATATATAGTTCTGATTGTTAACCCCTCAAGGACCAAGGGTGTTTTTTGAGAAAAAATCTCAGAAACTGCCAATTTTTACTGCATTGCCCAAAATTGAAAATAAAAACTTTTTTTTCAATTCCGACCGTACAAAAGTTTGTCAAACATATAAATAAATATGTACAAAAAATTCCAACCCATTTGACCACACATATTGTAAGGTTATAACTTTTGAAGTGAAAAAAACAACTTTTTTTCATTTGTGCAAAACATGGTCAACAAACTTTGAGCCTTTCTAGAATAAAATTTTTGCTTAACATAAATTTGAGCTTTTTGGTCATTCACAAGTAAATGATGTTAGGTTCACTCATGAAAATTTTCAGATGCAAATATAGAATCTAGCTTATTGTAAATAACCTTGCAATGCAAGGAGGTTAAGTGAAATGGAAATACACTAGTCATTCTTTCATGATTTCTTCTGCAATGAGGAAGTCTTTTATCTGAAATCCAAATAGTGAAGAGTTAGAGATAAACATTAGAATTAGTGAAAAAAAATTCAAGAGCTTTGGATTTATAAATTGAAAGTTAATAGGGCCTGAAGTTAGAGGATTTTTTTTTCTTGAAAGTGCCCAAATACAATTAACAAAGTTTGACTCCCTCCAAAACATGATGTGAGAGCTCATTTTTTTTTGACAATTGTACACCATGTTTTTTTGGTTACATACTTGCCAAATTTCAAAGGCTGATGAGACTTTTAACATAAGATTCTCCAAAGATGCCCAAACTTCCCGAGCTGCTCAAATTCTTTTAGGCATCATAACTTTTGAACCGGACATCCAATTGGGGAAAAAAATACATTTTCACTTCAAGGACACACATTTGCACCTTGTGTAACAATTTTGAGAACATCCAATAAAAATTAACTCCATATGACCCTACCTGAGTTCTTAAGTGGTTGTTGAATAGCCACTTGCAGTAGAAGAAAAACAACAATAAACAACTAAGTAATTTAGTTGTTGTGCAGTTATTGTGACCATATGTGACCATATAACAATTATGAAATGACTACATATAGTCACAATAACTGCACAACAACTAAATTACTTAGCTGTTTATTGCCATTTTTCTACTAGTATTGGTCCTTTAGGGGTTAAAAACATCAAATCAACCCCGGAATTATCAAGACCTTCGGAGAAGAAAAAATTGTGTAAGTTTTTAACCCCTAAATGCCCAAGGCACCAGATTCTGGTGTCCAAAAAATTTCAAGAAACTTTGAAACTCTTTTGAAGGCACAGATTTTATTGTTTTCAGGTTCTTTTTTTGAAAAGTTGTGCGCTAAAGTTAGCTTCACCGTTCATATTCAACTTCCTCCATATCTTATTCCATTTGTTTTTGGTGGAAGGTTATCTACAAGCATACATTTTCTGTCATGAATAGTGTTGTGAATAGTGTCATGAATAGTGTTGTGAATAGTGTCATGAATAGTGTCACATAGCCTATGAGAAGTTGCTACATTGAAAAGATGTGCATCAAGTTGAGCAAAAAGTGAAGATTTCCCTTGGGCACTCCCTTGGGCAATAAGGGCCATTTTGAAATTTTAACATTTAACAAAATCTAAAAGTGCTTTTGGACTAATTTCACTTAAATTGTCTTTGTTATTAAAATTCAAATTTATTCACCATTAGAAATTCTTTCATTCATAAAGATTTTTGGTCAATAATTGAAGCTAGAAATTTCTTTGTATGAGACAGTTGCATTTTTACAGTTACGTTGCAAGTTCATTTGTGAAATTGTGGTCATGGATTTGGAAGAGGGGCCATTGGTTTTGAAGTAACAACAATAAACACTAAAACATCCTAAGTGGCTGTTTCCCAATTTTGTATCCAAAAGTTGCCAATTTGCAATAGAAGTTTTGGGCAGTTCCAAAAAAAGCAAAAAATTCTATACTCATCATCATTTAGTCACAAATATCTTAAAATCCACACGGTCATTTTGGATTCTTTTTGGGTAGTGCCATCTAGAAACCTTGAAGTTCAAGATTCAACGGTTACAATTTTGTTTTGATGTTTAATAATGATCTTACAAGAACAATTCAAAAACTTCAAAACCACCTTATGAAAACAAGGAAAACACCCTTGGGCATTTAGGGATTAATCCATGAATAGCCCGAAAGCCCTTTGCGGCCCTATGTATGGTTGTATATATAGACATATTTGAGCTACTTTGAGGGTTTTCCAAAAAAAATTATGCACCCACCATCATACAACCCTTCAATATGTATGGTTGTAACACTTACTTTTCAGCTGATTCAAATTTCTAAATATAGGTTGCGACCATATTTGGTACCGTAGCTCTAGAGCCCAAGAGCCTTTCAGGGCTTAGGGTAGGGCGCTCTAAAAGCGACCTTTTAAGAGTTGATTGCATTTGAGGGGATGCTAAATTCCTTGAAACAATTTTCAGTAAATTTTGGTAGGAAGAAAAATGGAATTGGCATCTAACCCAAGTTGTTTCATGTTTTTTGAACTTTTGTGGAATGAGTTATAAATTTGTGGAATGAGTTATAAATTTTTGAAGTTGAAACCCAATGGTCACTTAAAGCGACCCCTCCTAGAATGTACATTCTAGATACATTAAAAAAACAAAATATACCTCTAATTTAGAGGTTGCTTTTAGAGCCGGGTCGCTTTTAGAGCACCCTACCTTAACCCTTTGCTGGAAAACAGGGAGTGAGTGAGTGACTGAGTGAGGGAGGGCAGGGGAAAGCAGGAACTGGAACAGAGCGGTAGCTGTCACACACAAATGATATGATGAATTATGCGATTTGCTGGCAGGGTGGACTGAGCCTGTCAGGTCACATCCAGGTGTGTTAGGGGGCATGCTTCCGTAAGGCATTTGTGGTACAATCCATGTAGGGGACTCTATAAAGGCCTCCTCCTACCAGCTCTACTTCATTGATGACACACGACCCTCCTAGGGCATGTCTTGGTTCACACGGTTCTAAGGTAACCACACCCATACCTGAGCGTTTAAGGGCGTTTAAGGGTTTAGGATACTTCAGAGTCTTGGAAAATTCAGGAATTTTTTTTGTAGGGTTAAGCTTTCAACAAGCTATCATGGAACGTAATTTTTGAGGGAAAAAGTATTGTAGATTATTTTATATTAAAGGGCAAAGTTGCAGCTCATAGATCCCTATTAGCAACTCTAGACTACCCTTGAAGCTGCTTTGATGTGTTCCAATACATGTGTTTGATGGTCCCAATCCCAACCATCTCACAGCCATTAAGCAATTGACATGTGGCAATATTTTCTTGTGCAAGGGACATTCACTGCTCCACTTTGGGTTCACAATGAGTGGTGAACACCTCAAAAGTAGGGCTCCACTTTGGGGACTGCTCATGTATGGGTGATGTTACCTTATAGGCACACATGCCCTTTGGGTGTCCTTAGTTGAGGCAAGTAAGAGCTCTGGAAATAGCAAAAGGAGGACTAGGTTATTGTGTGCAATTTTTGTAACAATATTTTATGTTAATTTGCAGCCCTCATGTGCAATTGGCTCTAGAGCTATCAAGGATTACATGGAAGGTGACTGCAAGAGGGATGGAAGAGTTGTAAAAGGATTTGTCATAAAATCAATCACACTTATCAACCAAATTGATAATGACTAGTTTTTTGGGTTTTGCAAGATTCTTATGAGTGCCAAACAAGACCACTTGTGTGCCAAGGCCATGAGTTGCACGTTTGGCTTTGCAAGCAAATTGGAAACAATTTTGTTCTATTATGCTTAGATTCACCTCTAGTGTACCGTTATTGTACCTTCATCTTAGCTAGATTGAGGCCTCCCTTAGTCTAGCACAAGCACTTGTTGGACAACTCAGCTATAACATTATTATGTTCAAGTATGATCTTTAGTTGTGGATTAAACATCAATCCAATGCAAACGCTGCTTTCATTGAGAAGATTGTGGCCTCTTTTTGATTTTGTTCCTTTGATTAGTGCTCCAACAAAATGTGCAAAACCGTAGCTAAGTTTAGTGTGTGCTAGATTCTCTTTGAAATGATTACAACAACAATACTCTCCCTTGTTTTGATGTGCCAAGGGGTGATCAAAATTTGAGATGCTAATTTGCTTTAGAATTGCCATTTCACATATGCAAGTTGGATCACTGAGGCCAACAAAAACAAGCCAAAAAGAAAAGGGCCTATGGATACGCCTCTTAATATTTTTGGTGTTGAGTTCCTTTTCCAAGTGTCACTCGAGGGTGCCCATACATTTGCATTTTGAGTTTTTGATAATTTCAAATATGTTATTTTACCAATTAATCTACTATGAAAGACTTTGGATTTTGTTTTGTTTTGCCAAGATCGTATAGTTTGCATTGTATGGAGAAAAAATCATTTATTTTGTATGTATGTGTTTGTGTTTTTAAACATGCCCATATGTGTTTAAGGAAATAATCCTAGGGTCTTTGACTCAGACAAAAGTCTCAAATAGATTTAACCAATTCTATTGAATTTTGGAGATTATGAAACTTGAATATGATGTTTATTTGTGATGCTTACATAAGGTTGATACCTTGAACAAGAAAAAATGTTAACCATATCCAAGCATTGACCATAAATAAACACTCTATTTAATTGAGCTTAAAACATAAAAGTAAGAGGGAGACCTCAACACTATTCAAACATTTTCTTGCAAAGATTGACCTTATCAAGCATCATTGTATAGAGATTTTCTATTCAATGAAGGTGCTTGGAAGTGGCCATGGAGCGTTGTCAAGTTGAGGCTTTTTATTACGGTATAATAAAACCTGCTTTTTTAAAACCAAATTCTTCAGAAAAGAAATGGTTTTTTTGGTGTTGCACCAATGGATAAATGCTACATGGAAACTTACATTGTCAATCCATATGACGTGCTTTTGCTGTGACAAAACACCCAAAAAAATCAATATTATATAGTTTGTGAGCTTTTTGAGAATGGTAGAGTTATCATTACTATAAATTATTTTATAGTTGTAGTGGCACCAAACTATAAAGCTAACCTCATGAGACTAGAGGATATTCTTAATTCTCAAAATCGTGAAGACTACTTATAAAGAGGGCATGGTGTACACAGAACCTAAGGGCATCTCCACTAGACCGGTCAAAATGGTGCGCTTCACAAATATTTGAGCAAGCACAGTTTTCATTGAAAAGAGCAGCAAGCTTGGAGATCTCCATTGGTTTACAACAAGAGTGGCTTGTTATAGCAAATTCATGGACAAAGTTGCTGTTTGGCATGCCACGTTTGTGCCTAGTGGGATCAAGAGGCTCTTGCTTTATAGGCAAGTTTGTGGGGCCATGCTTCAACAACAAATGAGGATAGAACTCCTTTTCCCGACATCCTAGAATAGATCTCACAAGTTTATGAGCGAGCGGGAAAGAAGCACGCTCAAAAAAATCAATATCCTGAGGACTCACCGTTTTTGAATGCCTCCTAAGCGAGGCCACTCAATTTTTTTTGCTCCCTGTGCCCTCGGTGGAAATCCGTGCCACGACCAGGAGCCCTGGGCTCGGTCATGCCCTATTTTCATTGGCACGTTCACGGACTGATCCGTCCAACGTGAACACTGTTTCTAATGTATAACTAGAAATCTCATTTTCATTGGCAATATACGTCAAAGGAATAAACATGAATAAAAATATATAAATAAAACTAAAAGCACCAAAAAGTTTTAGACACCTAGCACTTTAAAAGATCCCACTTGATTACTCCCTTCTTTTGAGGTCACATGATATCATCCCATTGACTGCAAAAAATGGGGGAATGCGTCATTAGAAAAAACGTCTTTCATTGACGCATTCTCTCAATATGCATTCTCTCAAACGTTTGAGGAAAACATCTTAAAGCATTTTTGTGAACCCACGTTAACCCCTAAAGGACCAAGCCCTTTTTTTTGTGAAAAGCACTAAAAACTGCCACTTCTAGGAGGTTTAGTAAAAAGGGATTTTATGTTTTGTTTTTGGGAAATCCAACCATAGGATCTTGCCCTAGACTAGAAGAGGTATTTGAGGGGCAAAAATCAGCTCATTCAAGATGGAGAGGAGTGAGATTTTTACATCTAAAGTGATTTTTTTTTTTTTTTTTTTTTTTTTTCATGCTGCCCAAAAATTTCAAAAACCTTTAACCACTCTTATAATGAAAAATTGCTCTACACAAAGTTGAGCTTTATTTTTTCCATGTAGGAGATCAAGTTAGGTGTGTGTGGGTGATTTTTCAAATCAATTGGAACTATATAACACATGGGAAAAAATAGTAAGTAAAAAGTAGAGAATGAGTCAAAACACTAAATTGTTAAGAATTTAATTATTGAAATGAAAAATACAAATCCCAACGGTTATAATATTGTGGTAAACATTCTACTTCCTTTGGTTCAATTTTTTTGTCCAAAATATTGAAAATTGAGTAGAATAAAGGACTTCAAAGTTTATTTTAGAGTAGAGAATCCATAATTGCTTGCAAACAAAAACTCCTCATAACTTTCATCTCATTAATTGAAATTGAATGATTCAAAGCTTCTCACATATCAAGAAATTTAAAGAAACAATTTCAAATTTTGATTTAAAAAAAATGTGCCCAAACGGGCAGTCCTCTCCAAATTTTCAGAAATTCATGCATTACTTCTTCATCAAATGTCAGAATGAAGAAAAAATTAGATGCCCACTTAGATATTTGAATTCCACACTTTCAATAAAAATTTCAGAAAATCACACAAAGTAATTTAGCCATAAGTACATGCCCAAAGTCCAACCCGTCCCCCAAAGGCACAATGATCCTTTAGTGGCTAAGAAAGATGAAAAAAATTCTCTCACCAAAACACGTTTAACTATCTGGTGAGAACGGGCCTTCATACAGCGGTGGTTTATGCTAACCGGTGGAGATGCTCAAGGAATATAGAATGAGCTCTTGTAGGGGAAACTGGATGAAACGTGGTCTGGTAAACTTCATCCTCTCGGCCAAGCTGCGCGTAATGGACAATGAACACGATTCAAATTCGTCTGACTGGGTTGTGGGGTTAGTTGACGGAGGGTTTTTGCGGATTTCGCGGTTTTTGCATAATTTATTGCAACGAGTTTCAGAAGCTGGTCAACTCTTTTGTTTGAGGGAAGACTGTCTGAGTTGGGTTCCGGGGAGGGCCGTGAGCTTGAGAATTACGCAAGCTGATAGCCAGACCTTTGAGGCAATACTGGCGCAGTTGCGGCTTGAGACTAAGAAATTTGTATGCTCAATCGAGGTACCTTCTTCATCTTAACAACTTCATGCATTCCAGGGCGTTTAAACTTGGTTGGAATCGTGGCCGAGTTGCAGCTGCACCTGTCTAGAAACAACAATTCATTCAAGGTTTGACAGATTTTAGGGTTTCTGGAAATATGGGACCTCACCATTTGGATTGCCTCTGTTTCTTCAGAAATCAGTGCAAAATGTAGCACTAAATGCAGAGCTGGCTGTTTCCATTGGTCTACTTTTCAGTATTGATTCTTCGAATTCTCTCAGTGCTTGCATGTGGAGGTCATATGCTGGCTATGGCGACTATAAGTATTGATCAATCAAATAAGTATTCCGCTTTGGTTAGCTAGGGGAAAAGTGTTACTTTCACTTGTGTTTGTAAAAAAGATAAGCTTTTTCATTGGGTGTTGTTCAATTGCAACCTTTTTATAGTTTTAAACTAAATCATGGTCTCTAAGTTCAAATTTGAATTTAAAATTCTCAAATTCAGCTTTTTGATGGCAGAAATCTATAATTTACGTGCACATATCAATTCCCTTATTTACTCCCTCCGTCCCAAAATGATCTTCCTGTAATACAATATGTTGTAGATTAAGCTAAAAAAGAACAATTTTTCAAATGTTTTTAAACTTATGAATAGAGTTTGAAATTTTGAGTTTGAAATTACTTTTCAAAGTGTGGTTTCAAAGTGTGGTTTCAAAGTGCTTGAAAATTGAATTTTTGAGGCATTTTTGAAGAGCACTGGTGGACACTCACTTGATAGCATGGGATTGGTTAGCATGGGCTATGTACAAGTGTTGCTAGCTCCCTTCCTCTTGCAACAAGAAGATCATTTTGGGACACTAAATAAAGGTCAACAGGAAGATCATTTTGGGACAGAGGGAGTATTTGTTTGTTTGTTTATTTTTGCCTTACAACGACTTGCTGTTCGAAATTCGCCGTTATTTGAATTTCTTCCACCAATTTCCTACGACAACTGGAACGACGTCCACGTCGATGGCATAGAAAAAAAGTAACTGCGGTTTAGTTGCCATGGAGCAACAGCACGCTGACCATTTCATTGCTGCCGGCGTCGCTGTCGCTCATTCGAAGTGTTTGGAAAGGGAATGAGATCACTGGCATTCAATACTAGCAGTGTTTTGAAGAAGAAGAGATCGAGAGGGATTTCTCTTTTATGGAGATCGATTTAGCAGGAACGTGTAATGTTGGAGTACTGTAGGTGACGTTGTGTTTTGTTGTCTCGGGTGGAGCACTTAGGGAGCTGAGTTGTAGCTTTCGGGGCATTTTGTGGCGTACAGTGGAGACTATTGCCTTGTTCTGATCGTTGTCGAGACTGTTCAACAAGGATTGTGGTTAGGGATTGAATTTTTGTCACGTTCTGAAGGTAGCTTGGTAAAGGGGTAAAATCGAAGAGGCAGGTGGATTGGGTTCAACAAAACCAGAGTTCGATGTAGTGAGGCTCAAGGAACGAAAGATTTGCGTGGAGAGTATCAGTTGCTGATTTCAATCGAAGGGACGGGGTTAGCGATTGTGTTTAGTGTTATGTGATTTTAGTTGTTTTTGTACTCAAGGGAAAGCATTGAAACTAAATAGTGGATTTGTAGTTTGCAGTTTCAGGTTTCGTCTCTCCTCTGAAACTTAACCTCCACCTGCCGGTTCCGTCATGTATGGTAATTCTGGGGAAAATCATGGAAGTCCCAGTTTCGATACGGCATTTGTTTCGTGACTGATGTGGTTATTTTTCTAGGTTCCTGTACGCAATCAACACGAAGGAAGTATTCGGATTCTGAGTGAGTACCAAAGGGTGGGAAGGGTACTAGTTTTCTTATGGCGTCTATGAACGCGATTCAACCAAACAAGTATAGTGCTGTGGTGCTCGGAGGCACCTTCGACCGTCTTCATCCGGGCCACCATGTCCTTTTGAAGGTGCAGTTGGTTTCTTCTTGGGCTACCATACTTCTCCGCGTACCCAAGTTCAATACTAGTTGTCTATTGCTGTAGTGTGCTGCTTTCTGCACTGAAATTTTAGGGTTTTCGAATACTTGTAGGCAGCGGCAGAGCTGGCGCGGGAGAGGGTGGTGGTGGGAGTCAGCACTGGTCCTATGCTGACCGACGAAGAGGTTATTTGCTTCACCTCACAATTTTCGATTGGATTACTTCATAATTTGAGGTATTGTTTGGTAGTTTTACTGCTGGTATGATTTACAGAGTACTCTGTGAATGATGTCGCAACTCAAAAGTGTTTCCTATGAGTTCATTAGGTTCGGGTGCCAATCGTCTGGTTGAGCTGGAAATTATCATCCCTGCATGTAGTTGTTCCAAAACTATGATTCTATTACGATATCTACGTGTCTACTGGTTCTGGAAGTATTTTGCTAGGTTTAGGGTTTTGGAAAAGGAAAAGCTGAGGAGAGTGGTGAGCTTTATCTCAGTTACCTTGAAAATAAGAAACGAGGTGCCACTTAGTGGGTCTGACTTTCTTGCTCTGGTGCATGCTGCTTCAGTATGCGCATCTGATCGAACCACTGGACGTCCGCAGGCACGCAGTGGAGGTCTTTATCGAGGTATCCTGTCGTTGATACCTTCCTCTTTGTAGTACCTATATGACAGACTGCACGCTTTTTTTCCTTGATGATTGTGTTGCAAAGATTGATGCTCATCCCAGGGGCCTCCCAATCATGTAATATTTTAGTGTTTGCAGCTATGGTTCGACCTTAGAGTACATGTTTCCTCTAAGGGACAGGAGTTTATGTACTTCAACGGTGACTGGTCTACTTTCTAAGAGCTATGATGGCTTCTGGTCAGGGTAGTCAGTAAAGCCTGAATTGAAGGTGCAAACTGAGCCAATCACAGACCCTTATGGGCCCTCGATTGTCGACGCAGAGTTGGAAGCCATTGTTGTAAGGTGAGCATCGGTGTTGTCACTCAAATCAGTTTTGCAAGGAGAGTGCTCCACTTGTGTAGGGATCTCTTTACAATTCCCGGTGTTCGGATGTGATCAAACAGCAAAGAGACCATAAAAGGAGGAGAAGCTGTCAACAAGAAAAGGGCTGAACGGGGTCTCTCTCAACTGCAGGTATTCATTTTGGGGAGTGCAATTTGCTGCCTCGTTTTGCTCCTTCCTTCTCTTACTTCTGTGATCAAGCAACGCTGAGATTGCAGTGGCTCCCTTCAAAGTTCCTAGTTTGCTTGTGTGATGTAGATCTTGGTCTGAGCAGGGTATTGATTGGGATTCTAAGCAGCCATCTACTCTTATTCCATGGGTCCAGGTGGAGGTTGTTGACCTGGTGTTTGAGGATGGAAATACTGAGAAGATGAGTTCCACTCAGTTACGGGAACGTGACATGATGCAGACCCAAGCAGATTCTCGAGGTAACGTTTAACCTGCAATGATAGGAGGTTGTCTCGAGATAGTTTCATAGAAAAACAAACTAGGACCAAGTGAACAGATTACCTTAAATTAGATCATGTAGGAAATTGATACAACAGCGCTCTTGCAAGTACCTGCCAGCTGTTCATACAAAGCACGTCATTGTATCACTCTAACCATACTCGAAATAGGTCTTCAGGAAGATGACCTCCATCTTTAAAGCGTAAGGGCCAAGTGGAAGCAGCTAAAGCATATAACTCTGTATTGACACGTCCAACGCTGCACAGATAACGGCAAAACAGCTGTACACAGCTAAACGACTTGGAGCCACACCAATTGTATTGTTGAAAAGGGTCGAAATGTCAGTATCTTGTTGACAAAAGTGCAGAAATCATCAATTTCTATTGGGCAGTAGGCGAATTCCTTTGGAACGAAATATTCACGTCATGTTCATTGATCTGCCAAAAGAGAATGGCGCACCGAGAAGAGCTGCCATGGTTGCAGCGAAGTCCAGCTGCCATGATGGAGAATGTTTGATTAGGATATTAGTTAATCCCTAAGCGTCTTGCTAAGAAAATCAAGCATAACTCCAACATGAAACTTTCAACACATTCCCCTACTTTTTGGAAAGTTGAACAAGTAATCACATAATCCAAACCAGTCATTCTATACGCAACTATAAATCAAATGTTTCAAACCAATTTGCTTTCAAATCCAAATAAATTTGCAAAATCTCCACAGTTGAGAATCTCATGTTTCCAAATTGGGCAACAATTCAAAATATGGATTTTGGACTTTCTTGTAATATTTTCTCAATAAAAAGATTTACCTAATGGTTAATCCCATGAGATTGTGTCTTGCTGTACTTGATGGAAAAAAAAACTCCACAAATGGACAAAAATTCCAAAAGATATGATCACTCAAAGCAGCTAGATTTCACTAGCTCCCTACTTTGGAGCTATAAAAACCTTGTCCAAATCAAGAAAAAAAAAAGTGACACATCACCAAACTTCTCCCTTGTACAATATGAGACATGAGAGCACCCATTCCATCTGCTTTCTAAATTGTTCCCTTCGTTTGCCCAAAGACATTCTTCTTCTAATTGTTGAAAAAATAGAATATTTTCCATATTCCATGTAGAATCTAGAGCAAAGGAGGCGCATCAAGGAACAACAAGCCGATCATAAATTTTTATTGAACTAATAACTCCATTTGAACTTGAGTGGCAGACCAAAATTTGAGCTAAAAATGCCTCTTTTGTATACTTTCACTCATCCAAGCACCCCTTGTGGCCATATTGGGCTCTTTGGTCCTTCATGGGTTAATAGTATTTGGCAAAATGAACTTGTGAACCTTTGATGAAGAAGAGCAACTACAGTACATGCGCATATTCAAATACTAAAATAGCTAGCATTCCATTCACCAAGTGACAACCGTGAATTGTAGTAACCTACCTGAGGAAAAGCAGTGATACAACGACTTTGATCCGTTTCATATTCTTGACCCTAATGACATTACAAGTTTTAGAGAGGAGGGAAGGGAAAGGAAAAGGCACCAAAATGGAGGGTGAAAAGTCATTGATTTTTCTTTAATAATTCAATTATGTAAGTTTGAAAAACTTTGTTATAAAATATTGGGTGTCAAGCATTGGGTGTACTTGTTTTGAAATTCAAGGGAGAGGTAAAGGCAAGGAAAGGATAGGTGAAATGTCATATGAAATTAAGGGATATGACGCATAGTGCATTCAAGGCATGCTTGTAACAATATAAAGTATGTCTTAGTACCATACAAGAGAAGCTTAAACTATCAAGTAAAGACTCAAGATATGCAATTCATAATTGGTCAAGCCTAGGAGCTTCATATCATTACTAGATTATGACCATTCAATCTTGGAGATCTACAACCCTTCCAAAAAGTGAATATCCCTCTTTCCAATTGCCTTGTGCCATGTGACAATAAAAGTGACATGAATGAATTATGCATGCAAAAACAAGTAGCTAGACTAGGAGCTAGGCTAAAAAGATGCATTGTCTTTGTAGGTGACTTGATTTTTATTGTAAGATACATTCTCAAACTTATTGAGGATAGCTTCTCTTGGTGCAAACCTTTCTCCTTGCAATTGAGAGCCAATAAATTGAGGATGAAAATAAGCTCAAAATAATTTTTGTACAAAAAAAATATTATTTTCATTGAAAAGGTTATCATACACTTGAACATCCATGGGATGAAATACACATAAGCTTGTCTTTGTAATGAAACTTGCATTTCCCAACTCAAGTACAATTTCCATACCTACCAGTGCTCAATTTTATAAATGTTTAAATAAAGAGTTCTTTGTTCATTCAACTAGACTGAACTTATTGAACACACCTTAGTAGAATACCGAAATATCATTGTCGCCTAGCTTTGGGACCGGGGTGAACTAACCCCCTGAGCCCCCTGTGTAGATGAATGGGCCTCGGGGCTCTGTCTAATGCACATCCATGTTTATGAGCCAATGTAAAAAAGCTCTACAATACTTCAATCGAAGGTAAAGGTAATAATTTGCCATATATTTTGGCATTATTCAATTGTACTTCCTCCACGGTTTTAGACAAAATCAAGGTCTCTAAGCTTATATCCAAATGTGAATTCAAAATTTCAAAATTTAATCTCCTATCCAAGATCTCAGAATTTTTGAAATGTGAAAATGCAGGACTTTTTCAGCCCCCATTGACTGAGCTCTCGGCCCCACTCATCTAGGCCGGGGGCCATGAGGGGGTCAATTCACCTGGGCTGTTTATGGGTAACATGCATTACCCTCTCAAAATTGACATAGTGATATTGCATTAGACGTGCAAGTAGAACAGCTGGGGTTATACAACATACTGTCTCTTGGGGGACAGGGTGAAATATCTTAACTTTTCACTCGCCAAAAATGTAAGTTAAATATTTACCATCGGGAGACTGAATTTGGGAATTTTGAAGATTTAGTTTAAGTCTAGAACTTCGGAAGGAGACAAAACTGACCAACTCCAACATGAGGGGCAGATTATAACTTTCAAATTCAAAAAAGCTGAGATTTCCCACCTGGCCCCACAAAACCGCATGCCAAGTAACCCCAGCCCAAGTAGTACCCATTCTTCGTCAGAGCAAGACTGAAAAAATCGGCAAAAAAAATAGTACTGTTGCAATTTCAAAACACATAACATAAAGATGTTGAGAAATGGCTCAAAAACACGAAATATAAAACATGGTCATTACCCCCACTCACAAATGGAACGTCGCACAAGCGAGGGACCTCAATCTGTACCAGTAAAAAATAAAAAGCTGAAAAGATCTTGCAGTCTTACTCTTATATCCACACTACTAAAAATCTGCAATGAACATCGGTACTGAAAAACCAATACATCCTCCTCCAGGAACTGCCACCCTTTAGCTTAACTCCGGATCGATGAGGTTGGCATGATCTGCCGGTTTCTCAATACAGACTTCCTCCCAGTCACCTGTTTCTGCATCATCGTTGCAAACATAACTTTTACAATTCCACAGAACCTGTTCGTATTAGAATTGAAAAATTGTTCCATGACAAGGAAAAAATGAAAATTGTTTCTAGATGAAGCAGGACACAGTGCAAGCTCACTCACCAACTATCTTCAAAGTAAGCGCCACAACTGCATCATTCTCCACCTGCCAATAACAACAGCAGAAGAAGCTGACTTTAGGGTTACTTCCTGAGGAATTACGTATCTTTTTACTGCTTCAGTCGGCAGTGCAGTCATCTTTCGTACTCTTTCTTCAAGAACTAAGGTAGGAGGCTCTAAAAGCGACCATGTTCTAAATGCGTTCCCTATCTGAGTGACATGTGCCTTCATATATCTATGTTCTAAATGCGTTCCCTATCTAGGAATGAGTGACGTCTAGGAATAAGTGACATGTTCCTTCAGATGAGTTAGGTAGGCTTAAATAGGCTTAAATGGTCAGTTTACGGACCTCCTACCTTAGAAGATATGTAGCCATGGAAGTGGCCACGTATGCAAAAACTTCGATATAACATGGAAAGGAATTTAGTGCAGAAACCAAAGATTACATCCTAATCTAGCCAGAAACAAAAAAAAATCTCTTCAGCAAGTAAGACATATGTAGCCATGTAGTCGTGCAAGTGGCTGCATGTGCAGAATTTCTATGTCACATGCTAAGAATTAAGATAGCTTAATTCTAGCAAACTTCTTGCTCTTTTTATGAAAACACAGTATAAAATAAAATTCTAAATAGAAAAGCAGGTTTGAAGGATTTTTTCAGCTAACAATTTGGTTCAGAAACGGTTTTTACCTTCTGATCGGCAAGAGTCTTGTTATCGTCAAGGACGGAATGCGCAGGGAGCAAAATAAGGCGCTGCTGGTCCACGGGCACATCACTCAATGCATGCAGTTTATGCTTCGTCTCAACCACAGTCTCCGAGGGATCACAATGAAGGAAGTACGTCGTCTTCTTGCGCTTCACTCTGATAAACATCGCCTAATCACATCCGATCAACAAAGCTCAGCCTCAACACCAGCCGAAATCTCTCCTTCTTTTTTCCCTCCCCTGCCCTAACAAACCACGACCAATCCAAAAAGACACCAAACCCCAAACCCTAACCACATGGACCTACCGGAACAAATCTCTCTAACCTCAAATCAATTAAAATTCACGCATCCTTGACAAAAGCTTCGCGATACAAGACGAATTAGAGTACAAAATTTTGAAATACGAATAAAAAAGAGATGGAGCACAAACCATGATGGAAGCAAATGCGAGGTGAATGTCGCAAAGTGAAATTACGAAGTGGAGATTATACAGGACTGAGAAAGAGAGAGAGAGTGAGAGAGTTGCTTAAGTAAAGATTGAAGAGGGGCTGGAGTGGAGGAGTGCGCGTATGCAAATTGATGATGTTTCAGTAATCGTACTCGACTGAGCAGAGAAAAGCGACGAAGAACAACGCCGGAATCGCGGTTTTCGTGCTAATTCGGGACAAATCGGCGACGATGAGCAGCCGTCATGGTGGCGCAGGCTAGTCTGTTGCCGTGTTTTCAGGTGCAGCGAACTGTGCCGAGTGCCGGTGCAACAACTCCGACGTCCGTGCTTCTCGTTTACGCAAGCAAATAAGTTATTCTGACTCACTTTTGCAGGGGTTTTGGTCCATTTGAGAAACGTTATCTTTCTGGCACCGTAAGAGTTTACGTTGACGTCCCTCCCGAGGAGCGGGAAGAACCGGCAGCTAGGGCTACGGCAGCTGGTTCGCTGATATTCAAAATCAATGTGGTACGTGCAGTATGTTGATGACAAGGGTTTTAGAAATGTTGTAAGCTTAAAGTCGCTTGAACA
Source organism: Ulota crispa (assembly GCA_963920765.1). Lineage (NCBI taxonomy): Eukaryota > Viridiplantae > Streptophyta > Bryopsida > Orthotrichales > Orthotrichaceae > Ulota > Ulota crispa. The sequence continues at coordinate 13,062,774 of OY987242.1, forward strand.
AAATCCTTTATATCCTTGATTGTCCTTAAGGTAACCGGCTCTAATGCCGACCATGCTTCTAATCCCGCACAAATCTACACCCTCAGTAGATTTCAGATCTAGAATCTAGGAGAGCCCTAGATAGCTTATTTTCTGGGTTGCAGAAGATAAGCTATCTAGGGCTCTCCTAGATTATATATCTGAAATCTACTGAGGGTGTAGATTTGTGCAGGATTAGAAGCATGGTTGGCATTAGAGCCGGTTACCTTATACTTGTAAACATATAGATGAAAAAGTGTGGAGTGGTGTTATGTTGTGTAACCTTAACCCTTGAACAACTGAATAGCCCTTTGCGACCAATACAATACAGAATTTTTTTTTTGTATTTGGAGTGCATCCACACCTTTATTACATTTGAGATCAACAAAGAAGTTAGAATATAGATCAATGTTGTTCTAGTGAAGTAGTCAAGATCCCAAATCTAAAAAATATAGTTAGTAACAAATGCCAATTATACATCAACGTACATAGTATGTCTTATAGTAGCTCGGTCCTTTAAGGGTTAAAGCAAAAAATTGGTGAGTTGTGTCGTAGTGTGTAACATCAATCCTACCATTAAAAAAGATACATGGCGAGATTTCATTCAAGCAACTTTAAGCATGGTGAGGGCCTCATGCAAGTGCATTACAAAGTTTATGCCATTGATTACTTGGGCTTTACCCTTGTTTCTAGTGGCTTAAATGTGAGAATGCACTCACATAAGGCCCTTACCCCACACAATTTTAGAGATGGTGTTTTTTTAATAAAGTAATGCTTGACGTAGAAAGCATTGCAAGAAGTGATGGACTGATGTGGAGGGCAAAGTTCACCAAGGAATTTCTTTTTGCGATGCTCAATGACGAGTATTTAGTTGATGTAAACTATTGCAAGGGAATGGTTGAACTTATGGATGAATAATTCGTACCCCTGAATTACGCAGGATTTTTGCTGCATAATATTCCCAAACCCGTAATCTTGCAAGATGATTTGCTTTGGAAATGAACAAGATATTTTCTTGCAACAATTTATGAAATTATCTTAAAAAAAACTGGAAAGTAGTACCTTTAGAGAAGGTTTTTAGAAAGTTTCGGATATATTTTTAGAGATTTTAGGAAGTGACATAGTAAGAAATGAAGGTCTTAGGAAGATATTTCAATCAATTATGTTTTGTTTGACCTATCACTGAGAAAATGTTGGAGTCATGAACAATTATTGAAAATAAACATGTTTCATGCAGATAGAAACTTTCATTTTCATTTGTTGACGTGTTATAGGATTTCTATAATTGTTTCTTTGCGTTTACTTGGTACAAAACTCCAAAACTATTCTTACAATTATTTAATAGTTCAAAGAATAGTAGTCTGATACACCTTATCAGCTTTTTCAATTCAAATTATGGTCCTTCCAAACATCCTCAAACAAGTATTACGGTAAATCATCATCGAAAATTATCACAATTAGAGCATAACATTATAGGTGTAAAGGGAAAAAGATATATTACAACTTTTCATTCAATAATCAAATCTAGAAGGAAATAAAAAAGAATTACACGTTTTTAATTAACCCCTAAAGGACCAAATGACCCCGAAATGGGATTTCAAGCATGCATTTACAACTAAACTACTTTGTGTGATTTTTGAAACTTTCTATGAAAGGTGGGGAATTCAAAAATCTGCATGGGCATCTCATTTTTTCTTCATTCCAACATTTATTGAAGAAGTTATGCGAGAACTTATCAAAACTATGGGAGGAGGGGCAAGTCACGCAACCCAAGAAAAAAATTAAAATTTACATTTTTTTAAAATAAAATTTTGAAATTGATTCTTTAGATTTACATATAGGTGGGAAGCCTTGAAATCATTCAATTTTCTTTAACCCCTGAAGCATCAAGGAGGACAAAAAAAAATCCTCTAGCTCTAAAAAAAGGTTCTATGTTACAAGAAAAAGTTGCTTTTCATCTGATTTTTTTCAAAAGTGATCGTAAACACATGGTCCATCATGGAAGGCAAAAAATTACCTCATCAAATGCATTCATATTTTTAGGTAACCCAAATTGTGATAAGTTCAAATCACAGTGTTTAGTCCCAAGATGCCCTTCTTGCAATTTTCATGAGGGCACCATGCACTATTGACTCTTGCAACTTTAGGAAATTCCAGTATAATTGCTAGGCACTAAGATGAACAGTGAAAGTATTGTAGCTAGGCTGGTCAAGGTAACTAGCTCAACATTTAAGGGTTATTGAGATGAAAATTATGAGAAGTTTTAGTATGAAGGTGGGTATGTTTGTGAAAAACTTCATACCTACCTACAAACTAAACTTCTCATAACTTTCATCTCATTAATCAAAATTGAATGATTCAAAGCTTCCCACGTATGTATTAGCCTAAGAGAACCAATTTCAAAAATAAAAATAAAAATAATGTAATTTGTTAAGAAGTCTTCTGAGGTGCCCTTCCTGCCCAAAGTTCAAAGAAAACTACATATCATGCAATAACTTTTAAACCATGTAGTCAAAAATTATGAAAATTGTTGGACCTTAAAGCTACTCCTTGGACACATCATGTGTGAAAATTTCAAAAAAAAGAAATGAAAACTCCATTTGTAGTGAGCTGCCCAAAATTGCTATGTTCCAAAAAAACGCAACTTTGTCCTTTAGGGGTTAAATACCTTACTTGCTCCTTCACATTAACCCCTAAAGGATTGAGCCTTTTTTTTAGTGAAAATCACTCAAAACTGTCACTTTTGGGAGGTTAGTAAGAAGGTAATTTTTTTTTGAAAATTTGGGAAATCCAACCATAGGATCTTGCCCTAGACTAGATTAGGTACTTGTGAAAATAAAATCAGGTCATTCCGGATGGACATGAGTGAGATATTTACATTTAAAGTGAAAAGAAAAGTTTTTTTGCATGCTACCGCAAAATTTCAAAAGCCTTTGACCACTCTTACATGGAAATAATTGCTCTACGCAACTTTGCGCTTTATTTTTCCCATGTAGGAGATCAAGTTAGCTATGTGTGGGAGAATTTTCAAATCAATTGGAACTACACAACACATAGGAAAAATTAGTAAGTAAAAAGAAGTAGAGAATGAGTCAAATCACTAAATTGTTAAGAATTTAATTATTAAAATGAAAAATGAAAATCCCAACGGTCATAATGTTGTGATAAACAATCTACATCTTTTGGTTTTGTTTTTTTTCCAAAATAATAAAAATTGAGTAAAATAAAGGACTTCAAAGTTTATTTTAGAGTAGAGATTCCATAATTGCCCACAAACAAAAACTCCTCATAACTTTCATGTCATTGATTGAAATTGAATGATTCAAAGCTCCTCACCTATTAAAAAAATCTAAAGAACCAATTTCAAATTTTAATGTTTTTAAAAATGTAATTTTTAAAGAAGTTTTTGGGCTGCCTAGGCAAACAGTCCTCCCTTACTTTTCAGATTTTCATGCATAACTTCTTCAATAATTGTCGGAATGAGGAAAAAATTAGATGCCCGCGTAGATCTTTGAATTCTCCACCTTCAATAAAAGTTTCAGAAAATCACACATAACTTATCCAAAGGTACATGCCCGAACTCCCACCTATCCCCCGAAGGGAGAACAGTCCTTTAGGGGTTAAGTATCAACACACCTTACCAGTACAAGTTCTTGCCAGATTTGTTCATTAGTAAAATGGGGCGTATGTTGCTGGTGAACTTCTACAATAACTTGTTGCCTAATTCCTCTCCAGTCACCTTCAGCTACAGCCCCTATAGACCAGTGACCCAACATAAATGCATGCTCTAGGCAAGAAACATTTGGTACAGCGTACATTGTTACAGAAGTGTAATGATCTGGATCCATGATTCCTTGGTGCACGAAGATGTACAGTACGATAATTTAAAAATCAAACTTGAAGCAAGAAAGGAAGGGCAAGTGACACCTGTTCGAAGGGTCCAATGAGGAAAAAGATTTTGAGTACGATGACCAGTTGCTGTAGTATCCAGCTAAAATAATAATATTCTTTACACACTCTTCAAGTATACAGCTAAATTGATACTCAAGTGGCCGAAAAAAAGGATTTACAAGGGACGATATTGTAAAGAAGTTTAGCTCTTAATACTTGAATAATCTCTACGAGATTGCTAGAAAACTCTATGCTGCAAGTAACATCAGTGTCAAAACCAAGTAGGAGATGCAGCTTACTTCAACTTCAGGTTTTTGTCTACTTGACAGCAGCATGATTGTAGTCGTGGAAGTAGAAAGTCTTGTAGATGAAATTTGCTAGCATCCGAGAGAAAATTGTTGACAAAACTGCTCCAATCACTAAGGGTACAGCGAGAGATGCAACTGGACGGATTGGTACGAGTGCAGATGCTGCCACCAGACCTACCAAGGCGATTGCAAGTACTTGCAGTCCTACTTCCAAGGTTTTGAGATTTTTCAAAGCATTTGTGCATGATTTGCAATGCACTACATGCTGATAATACCTGTGAACCATTGCCATAAAACTAGTGAATAAAAGTCCTATCCACAAAGACAATAGTGAGCAACAGGACTAGAACTTCTGCTGGAAGATTGGGTAACGTACGTGCCACGTCTAGAAAAAAAAAAAACTAAAAAGAAACTATGACGCCCATAATGTAGCTACATGCTAATTTGTCGGATTCCAAAAGCCAAAAAGATTCTCAAATCCCAGCCCCTTCCCGGGTTTTTCAAAATAGCTAAATAGCAATAATTTTCAAATTTATCAGATATGCAACGTAAAAAGGAAAAAAAGGGAAAACATCAAAAATACCCCTCAATTGTTTCAAAATATCAAATATACCCCTGACTTTGTGGAAGAATATCAAATATACCCTTGCTAGTTCGAAAATTTCATAAGTATCCCTTGTTTTCCGTGCCTCTCCACTGTAAGTTTTTGTCCTACTGCTGTCATTTAAATGTCCCTACTATTTCACAATATCGAATCTTGTGGGTTGTTTGAAACACCAAAAACATTCAAGTGATCACTAGCCACGCGCAAGTGTACTTTCAAAAAGAGGTGAGAGAGTTTAGAAATAGCATTTGGTTTTTGAAAATTCCATGACAAAAATTTGCAATGGAGAGGAGCACAAAACCAAAGGTATATATGAAGTTTTCAGATATAGCAAGGGTATGTTTAATATTCTTCCACAAAGTCAGGGGTGTATTTGATATTTTGTATAATATAGGGGTATATTCGATATTTTGAAAGAACTGAGGGGCATTTTTTATATTTTCCCAAAAAAAAAGGAGCATTCACCTGTCCAGAATGATTCGTTTGGGCGGTGAAGGAGGTAAACGATTCTCAAATCTCCCTGCCCAGTCAGGAGCCCCGCCTGCAAAGGTATTTAACCATTTACGGAAGCCACGCACGTATGTATCTGCCGTTGTAGGTAAGTAGTATCGTTTGGACCAGCTACTGGAACCCTCTTGCTCCAATCTCCTTTCCTGAAGTTGAACCAATAAGAAGAAATCAAAACGACTTCTCCTTCGAAACCATCGAATTCTCTCCTTACCAGATTGGTATATTTGATCAAATTGGTAGAGCCAATTCCTCACGGTTGGAGCAATACTTTAGGACTGGCAACTTTCATCATACCGTCAGTCTGCTGGATCAATGGATCTTGCATAGTCTTAAATTCTCTAGAACTTCTTTCAATAACTTGCCAATTAAAAAGACCTGATAGATGGTTTTATCTAAATCCTCCTTACAACTATAAGGCCACCCCTAAAGGAGCAATAAATGGTGGCATTTAATATCACTACAATTCAATTACAACTGCATAAGACTAATAGGATCAGGACTTACCAGAAGATGAAGTAAATACATGTCAGAATCGAGAACCAAATTGTTGGTCATGTGTGATACCCAAGGTGGTACAATTTTAAAGGTGAAGGTAGCAAAATTGCGAGGAAATGACCAAATCAACCGGCTGCGGCCTGGGGAAATAGGGATGCACATGAGGATAAGCGATATCTTCTTGGGAGGCTTCTCTTTAAGCTTTTCCTCCTTCGTGTCTTCTTTTCGATTGAGGGTCAAACTCGTTCCCTACAACAGTATCCCATGATGAGCTCAGATAATATTGATAAAAACTTCACATGATTGAACCAAATGTCGCAAGTGCTTGGGCAATAATACAAGAAAATTATAGATCAGCCAACGAAAAAGGCAGCAAATTTTGTTTGTCCTCATAATGTATCATGAGCAATCTCATCATGATTCACAGAAATTCAAAAATATCCAGGTAACATTTTCTCATAATATTTAATCCAAAGGATTCTGGTTTCAAACCCATCTTCAATACTTGTCAAGCAAGCGCAAAAACTTCACAAACCATATGCTTCAACATAAAACTAGCACTGATTTATACACCACCATGACTTACAGGTATACGCTGCAGTTTGCCAGGTATGGTGAAACAGAGTGTGAAACAGCAGGGTGCATAGAAGTCCGCTTTGCTGCGTTCGTCCTCCCCTTTGAAGCCTGCAGGAGTGACCTCTGTTGTCAATTTGTAGTTCAACGGTTGAGCGTTTTTTCGATTTCCCTGCAAATAAGGCAGGACTCACAATCAATAAATAGGCATTAACGACTAATAATAAAAGAAGAGCAGTACGGCTTTAGACATTCATACGCCTGCTTCATAAACCATCACAGATAAAAAGAAATGTGAGCAAGCCTAAAACATAATGAACAAATCACGAGACTCTTGAATTTAAAAGTCTCAATTTTCAGCGCACTTTGCTGTTTTGTCAAATAAGTCAACGCAGTTCCTGCTCACCAAAATGCAAGGATATGAAATATACAAACCTGGATTTTGTGGTGAGCAAAGTTGACGTGTGCAGGGTCAACCAAATTCTCAACCAGCGTTTCGTATCTACAAAAACAAGACTTTTACGTAAATGACCGAGCCGTAGTGGAAATTTAAATCAGTTAACTTTACACATCGGCATTTGAAATTTTCAAGGAGAAAATTGATAGCGTGATTCCAGATACTAACCCGTATTCTACATCACGTGTAGATTGTTCGAATTTGAAACTTGGGTCATCGAACTCAGAGAAGACTGGAGGAGGATTAGCAGCGGCTTCAATGTTGATAGGCCCTTGTGAAAGGTCAGGCCAGAACCATAGGACGCCTTGCTGTTCCATGCTTGGATAGACTGGTACGCAGGCCTTCTTCGATGAATGTGTCTGCATATACCAAGCTTCTCAATCTCAATATCACTAGCACATTTTACATTCAAATACACTCAACCATGTGCGTAGGCAACTACAGTAATCAGTGGACCAATGGAGCCCAAAGCCTACTATTACCTGTAAAGCCATGTGGTGCACAAAAGATTATTACAGTGTTCGTCTTGACACAGGCAGGCAGGACTTAGCACGCTCATCTGTTAAAAAAACTATAAAACTTGTGGCAGTCGCCTTCACTGTTCACCTGAAAAAAATATTGTAATAACACAAATGCCATATATAGTGATGCTTGAATAAGGTCAACCTCTGTAATGGAAACGTTTGGATAGTGTCAAGATCCCACTCTCTTTTTTGTTCTGGGCCCGGTTAAATGAATTGTTAGCCTTGGGCAAGCAAAAAACGTTGACCATTTCCAAGCACTGACCTTATGACTGTATACAGTTCAGAGACTGTAAGATATAGGCAGCAACTACTAACCGGTGGGCCATCTTTCGGAGCCTGGGGAATGTGCGTACACTCGCCAGAATCGCCCTTGAAGGTCCAGCCATGGTAGGAGCATCTCAAATGCCCTTCTTCACTGATGCTACCCTCCGAAAGGGGTGCAAATCGGTGAGGACACTGATCAGCATACACTTGCCATTTGCTACTTGAGCTGTCCCACCATAATGCCAAAGGTCGACCTAAAATGGTAGCAGGGGTAGGGGCATTTTTATCAAGATCATTTGTAACTGCAACGGGATACCACTGGGTGTTCCAATTGAACTTCTGGCTTTCCTTTCCTTGTTGCTCCTCCGGTACATTTCCTTTCTCCAAAACAGCTTGCCCTGTCCCTGAACCATTACTCTCAAACCGCACCGCACTGCTTTCAGCAGACTGTGTGCCAGACCCTGCTGAAGCAACAATCCTCTTTGCTGGAAGTGTACGCTGCCCTCGTCGAGCACGCCAGAAAGGCAAGATGTCAGTATTTCCTCTTCGGCCAACGAACGAAAGACTCTCTGTAGCAGTTAAAGCATTTGCAAGATTGACAATCGGTAAAAACTAAACTCAACAACTCACCTGAACTTTAACGCGACTACTTCGTTCTCTGCGAGATAATCCTTGTCCTCGAAAACTCGTCACACAAGACAACCTGCGCTCCCGTTTTCCATCATTACGAACGGGTACGTAGGTGTCGAGCAAAATTCCACCTCCAGCTGTACACCCTATGGCGTTCATGGCTTCCAATCTGCCACACAAAAATCAAGAACAAAGGCGCTTCATTCCTGGTTTTCATGGCCGACATCACAAGTCATTAAAACCGAGATAGCCCTAAACTCTCCATTTCGCTAAAAGGTGATTCACCGAGCGCTATGAGAACATAACAAGCTCCACACTCAAGCAAACAAGAACTCTCCACTCTAAATCAAAAGAAGGTACGATAAGCCAATCTCTTCAAATTTCGGAACCAAAGCGAACGCAGAAGCTGCGCACGGTACTCGTTCTGTTATTAAATTGACCTCTAATGCGGCTGTCCACAAACAAGTCCGGCTTCCATCTACCTCAAACCACCTCCAGTCCCAAGCATCACGCGGGAGAAGAAAAAAACATCCTGGCCTAATCACTCACATACAACAGACGTAATAATCATTGAACTCCACAAGCTTACCAGATTAAACACCTTAGCTCTTTCAGCCCTGAACGTAATTTTACATCAGCTGAATACGCATTCCTCCGCAACAAAGTGAAGCTGTGCACGTATCACCTTAGTTGATATGTTTTCCAATTGAAACTAACTATAACAATGCGACCGCCTAACAATTAAGAGTCCGGCTTTGCATTCCCCTGCCTTAAATCAGCACGCGGAAGCATGAAAAGAAGCAGGAACCTCGTCCTTTGCTACGTCAGCGGGAGTACGTGTTACTCGCTGGAAGGATACCAGATGGAATTGAGCATGACTGAATGAGGCGTGACGAGCACAGACGCAAAGGAGCAGAAAAGGAGCGGCGATGAGCAAGCAAGCGGACAGAGGAGCCTGCCTCCGCCATGAGTGTGGGAAATGCAGCCACCACAGAGCCGTGTGGGGGAAGCGCAGCAGCTGTCCAGCTTTTCTGTCTATCGATCTATCCAGTAATTCTGGAGGCAAGGTAAAGTGGCGCTTCGGCAAGCTCGCCGTTCGTCGGATTTGAGTAACCGCCTCTGGCGGGGGTGTGGAGGTGTGGACGACGCTGGAATCGCAGCCTGTGTAAGTTATTGGCTCCCCCGCCATTTAACTTACCAGTAACTTATGGCCGCGTCAGGAAAGAAAAAAGTGGCTGGTTCGTGGCGCTAGTTTTCCAGATCTTTCCATGTCGCCATCCGTCAACCTCTTCATGCCCCCGCCATTATCCCTGGTACGTTCATCGTTCATTGACTGTGACCTACTATGGAATGGACGTTGGGAGGAGTGTTGTTGGTTGTAATATGTCGGTCCTAACGAGCGGCAGGAGCCACGAGTGGGACGGCAGATTAGAACCAGCAACGCTCCAACCAACGGTCTTTTCCATAACGTAATCAAATATTGTGAGATGACCAGCGGTCATAGCCCATGTAGGGTTTCGGACAATTATTCTTGAGTGGAGAAAGGTGTCCTAAAACGCGCGTTATATTGAGCAAGAACTGATTACATCTGTCGTGAACATTGTTCCAAATGCATCGCTCTAAAGGCTCTTGTTTACACTAGAGTGAAGAAAATCCCTTGTGCCCTCAGGCCCTCTTTACACTACAAGTGAGTAGTTGTGAAGAATATCCTTCCTACCCTATTCTCATTGGCAGATCTGTTCATTGTGAACACTATTCTAAAGCATCATATAGTGCATGACACTTATAACCAACAACTATTGGTCAAACAAGAAATACTAAAGCACAACAAATTTACTCATTAGCTCAAAAGTAATTCCAGTATCAAGCAAGACAAATCCTAAGCTTCATCTTAGTGGACTGGAACTTTTGATAACTTTTTCTTGACAAAACCTTAGGCTAACCACTTGAATTGGGGGTTGTTGGTTATAAGTGTAATGCACTGTACTACTAAAATCACAGTGACCTTTATAATATCACGTCTCAACCTATCACATCCTAATCTTTGGAACATCACATAATAATCACATCTCCAATCTTTGTGAAATCATATTATTCATACTACTAAAATCATAATTACCTTTGTAATATCACATCACAACCTCAGCCAAATTTGGATTTCAATTAATTTTGGATTTCACAACAATTCTAATCAAAGCATGCGTAGAGTAGCAAGCACCAACCTCTAGTGAGTCACTAAAAATCTCATTCTCATTGGTAATAATCTTCAAAAAGGAATAAATATGAATAGAAAGTCATAAGTTGAACTAAAAGCTCAAAAAAAAGTTTTAGAACCCCCACCACTTGGAAGGTCTCACTTGATTACTCCATTCTTTTGAGGTTACATAGAATCATCCCATTAGTTGCTAAAAATGGGGGAATGCATCATTTGAGAGAATATTTTCACTTACGCGTTCTCCCACATGTTTGAGGGACGCTTTTTAACCCCTAAAGGCCCAAGCACTGTTTTTTGGCAACATAGCAATTTTGGGTAGCTCACTACAAGTGGATGATTCATGTTTTTTCTTTGAAATTTACACACATGATGTGCCCAAGGAGTATCTTTAAGGTCCAACAATTTTCATAACTTTTCACTACATGGTTCAAAAGTTATTGCATGGTATGTTGTTGTTTTGAACTTTGGACAGCCTAGGCAGCTCAAAAAACTTTTTTAAAAATGACTTTATTTTACTTTTTTTTTGGAATTGGTTCTTTAGACTTATATGTCCATGGGAAGCTTTGAATCATTCAATTTCCATTAATGAAATGAAAGTTATGAGAAGTTTTAGTTTGTGGGTAGGTATGGAGTCTCTCAAAACCATATCTACCCGCAAACTAAAACTTCCTAACTTTCATCTCATTAATTGAAATCAGTTTATTCAAAACTTCCCATGTATATACAAGTCTAAAGAACCAATTTCAATAAAAGAATTTAAAAATTGTCTTTTTTAAAGAAGTTTTCTGAGCTACCCAGGCTGCCAAAAGTTTTAAAAAAAAACATCATATCATGCAATAACTTTTGAACCATATAGTAAAAGTTATAAAAACTATTCAACCTTAAAGCTACTCCTTGGGCACATCATGAGTGAAAATTTCAAGGGAAAAGATAAGTGTTCCACTTGTAGAGAGCTTCCCAAAATCCATTTTGTCCCCTAAAGGGACAAACGGGCTTTTAGGGGTTAAAGCTGGATATGTAGACCTGCATCAAAGAAGAGGACAAAACTTCCCTCACCAAAATGCGTTTGAAGATCTTGTGAGTATGGGCCTTCACGGGCCATGGCTTGTCTTTAACCCCTAAATCCCTAAGTATCCCTTCAAGGGACAAATGAGATTTTGGGCAGGTACTTACACCCTCAATTTTTGTCCTGATTTTTTGAAACTTTTTTTGAAGATAGGAAAACACATTAGCTTTTGGAGAATACAAATTTTATTCCAATCTATGCTTGAGAGCAAAAGTTATGCCCGTATAAGCAAAAAATTATGGAGATTGGGCAGCAAACAAAATTTTACAAAAACTTCAATTTTTTTTAAGAAAAATCTTCTCCTAGGTTATAGTTTTTTCTACATCTGAAGCTTTGATTCATTCCATTTGGACTAGTTATGAGAAAGTTATGGACAATCTTGTTTTTTGGGCACCTCAAGCATCTTCTTGAAAAAATAACTTATAAACTTCATTTTTTAATACAAGTTTAACATTTTTTCAAAAAAAAATGTTGGAGAGGATGAAGTTTGCTTTCTAAAACAAACACACCATTGGGATTATTGCTTTTCAATTCCATTGCAAGGTTATTAACAATTTAAGTTTTTGTTCAATCTCATACCTTCTTCCACCTAGTGTTTTTTTAAAGAATGAAAATTAAGAATTTTTAGTTTTGGTTTTTTTTTGAAGATTCTCAACTCAATTTCCTACCATAAAAAAATAAACCTCAAAACTTTGTGGTGCAAAAATTTGAAGTTAAAAAAGTTCAAAATCAAATAATCTAGTCAAGCCAGTTGCAAAAAAGTTTGTTTTTTACACTTTAGATGCAAATATCTTGCAATCTGGGTGGTCAAAGGTTTTGAAATTTTTTTCCACATTCTTATATTAGTCTAGTACAAGATCCTATGGTTAGATATTGAAAAAGACCAATTTACAAACTTTTTTACTCTTTGCAATAGAAATGGCAAGTTTGAGTGTCTTTTGACAAAATAAAGGCCCCTGGGATTTAGGGGTTAACCCTTGAATGTCACGAAAGCCCTTTGCGGCCGTATGTATGGCCATAAGTACAGACATATTTGAGCTGCTCTGAGGGCTTTCCAAGTTTTTTTATGCTTCCACCATCATACAACCCTTCAATATGTATGGTTGTAACACTTAATTTCCAGCTGATTCAAACTTCTGAATATTTATTGCAAGTGTATTTGGTATTGTAGCTCTAGAGCCCAAGGGCCCTTCAAGGGTTAAAAGGCCAGCCTTTGGAGGTAATAGCCTTTGGTTGTAATGTAAAGTGAGATGGGGTTATAAAATTAAGTTTTTTTTTTACATGTTTCCTACAAGTTAAAAAAAAGAAAATGATTGATTGTAAGGGTTTTGGCCAAATGGTCCTTGGAGTTATAGTGAGGCCCACCTCTTTTGATGAGCCTAACTACAATCATGGAAACTCCAAAAATTGTGCCTTTTCATTGCTACAAAGGACAAAAGTGTTATTCACCTCATTTTTTTCTTTTTCTTGTCCTTTGGAAGAACTTTACCAATATAACATAACAGTGCTTGGTCTTTTCAACTTTTATAGTTTTCATTGGCTAAATTTTTGCTCTACATGGCTTCAGACTTTTAATGTAAAGGGAGCCTAAGACCACGTGCACCCTCACACACAATCACTGACGTACCAAGCTAGAATTTGCATCTATTTTTGAATAGCCCTCAAAACTCCTATCTCCCACCTTTGCTCTTCAAGTGTGCTCCACAAATAGTCAATTGACCAACCATCAAGTGGAGTATAAGATAAAGCTCACTAAACTGAGGATGAATAGTGATTTTGAGGGCTATTGCTTGACATACTCAATTCAAGTGTCAATAGAACATTTTGAGGGGCCTTGAGCACTTATCATTCAAGTATAGCATGTGTCAAACCCTAAGCGTTTGTGGGTGCAAATGCTCTAAGCCTCAAGTATCTGTATATCATGTAATATGATAATTTATTAACACCAATAGTTCAATATTTTTTGTTATATAGCATTAGGTGTGATGCATTAGTTGTATGTTAGTCATTCAAAAATTGAAATTCAAATAAGGGATAAAGAGAAGGCAAAGAAAGGGAGGGTGAAAAGTCATTTCAAAAGTCACCATAAATTAATAGAAGACTTGGGCAAAGTGTGTGCACGCAGCCATACATGTATAAACTAAAAGCACAAGGAAGTTTCACATCCACACCACAAGAAAAGCCCCACATGATTTATCCTATCTATTAAGGTCATATGGAACCATCCCATCGGTTGCTTGAAATTAGGCAACCCGTCAGAATATGATTATTTGATGCATTCCTTAACACAATTGTGTGGCACATTTCAATGCCATGTGGTTGGACTTGCGTCAAGTAAGGAAACAAAATACTAGTAACGCGTTATTTGTTAATTTGGGAATTTGCTTACAAAGTGGGCCTTTGGAATTTTTGAAGGTTTCTGTTAACTTTCAAGAGTACTTCTAAAACCAGTTCACGTGTCCTCACTTGAGAGGAGGAATTTGCGAGGGAAAAAATCTTAGTGGCTCAAAAAAAAATTTGATACTTTGGAATTTAGTTTAAGGTAACTTTTTGGGTTTTAGGTGGGTACAAAATGGGACCTCTGTTTTTCCCAATTTAATGAATAACGCGTTTAGTCACCAAAAACTTTCAACATTTCAATGAAAATGAGCTTTCAATTGCATTAACATCCGTCAACTTCTTCATACTCCATTTAAACCAACTCGTTAACCCTTAAAGGACCATAGGGCATAGTATATATGCTGCCATATAATTTGTATTTGTTACTAGTAAGAAGTTTTAATTTGGGATCTCAAGTACTTCACTAGAACCGCTTTGATCCATTCTCCAACTTCTTTGTTGATCTCAAATGTAGTAGAGGTGTGGATCCATTCCAAATACAATGAAAAATACCCCGTATTGTACTGGACGCAGCGGCATGCTTAGTCCTTTATGGGTAACTAGATGAATCCATCTATCAGTGGCATTATTCATATGCGTTTTCTGGTTTTTCATTGTCATTGCTAGAATGTGTCAAAGGAATGAATGTGAATAAAAAACATGGAAGGAAACTAAAATTGCGTGGAAAGTTTTTAAAACTCCACCGCGTAAATAGTCCCATATGATTGCTGTCATTTTTAAAAGCATGTGGAACCCTCCTCATTGGCTGCTAGAAACAAGAGAATGTGTCGTGTGGAAAAAACACAATTCCATGATGCGTACGTCCTCCCGTGCTTCCACAAAAGCATTGAAAGAGCTTTTTGTTTGAATTCACATTTGAGGAAAAGAGAAATAAATCCATCAAGAAATTTTTTTAGCAGGTTTGATTGTGCAAATGGCCATTCAGACTATATTGTCATTTGTCAACAAATTTTCAAGTTCTTACCTATGATCACGTTTTCCATGGAAAATTTTCTTTCTCCAAAGTAATACAATTTGCAACTTTTCATGGAATGATGAAGCTATCACATTCAAAAAAATATAGAGATTGTAAATGAAAAAAGCATTTATTTACCTCAAACGTGCAATGCTGTCCTGTTTTGAAATTCTTCTAGCAACTGCACTGATTTTGAAGATTGAAACTAAGAATTACTTTTAATTTTCAAAATTTTAACAAAATCATAATTGAACTAGAATTTTCCAGATAAAATCTTTGCTTTCCATCCCTCTTTCGTATGTTTCCTCTCCAACTTGATCCCTTGTGTAAGAAGGAAGACAAGCATGCCAACCTTTTGTGGCATGAGATTTTGTATGCCGCTTTTTGTGATCATAATGTAATGTGATGTGCATTTCAAAGCTTTAAAAATACATCTCTATTAAATTCTTTGTCAAACATGCCCATAGGGCACAACCAAATTTTCGCCGAAATGGAGCAAATTAAGTTGAAACAAGAAAATATAGATTTTTACTTCAATGAAGTGTTTGCAACAACAAAATCTAATGTAGATATGATATGGTGGACGGGATAATTCTAAAATTCTCAAAGATTGTATTTTGTTTTTATAGGTTATGGTCTTCAAAAACAACGAATGCTGACAGAAAAATGTATGTAGATTCTAACCAAAAAATAATAATTATTTTGCTTTGTAGCTCACCCTTAATAATTAAAAGTGCTTATTACATTCATTCTTAATAATAACAAATTCTCCTCTATGTCATGGACAAAGCTTCAACTTTGGAGCTAAGTATTACTTCCTATAAACATTGGACAGTGGAACTGCAAATGTAATCCAAGCTATTTGTGTAATCCATTGATTTGAGATAACTAAAAAAACTTTTGCATTACAATTTGGCTTACGTAACCCCTAAAGGCCCAAAATTTTCCTCTGTAGACAAATAGACCTCGGGCATACACCTATGACTAAACCAATTTTTTTAAAATTTTGAAACTTTTGAGGATGGCGGGGAATTCAAAGATGTACGTGTACATCTAAATTTTTCTTCATTCTAACATTCATTGAAGAAGTTATGCATGAATTTTTGAACAACGAGGAGGGCGGGCAGTCTGGGTAGCCCAAAGAACTTCTTTTAAATTCGCATTTAAAAAAAATTAAAATATGAAATTGATTTCTTACATTTATATATATGTGGGAAGCTTTTAATCATTCAATTTTGATTGATAAGTGAGAAGTTTTAGTTTGCGGGTAGGTGTTGGACTCCCAAACCTGCATTTTGTTTGCCCCTTGTAAAATTTTGTGCTTTAATTTTTTTTGAATTTTTTTTTTCCAAGTTGTAGTAGACTAAGATTCCCTTGGTTTTCACTATTTGGATTAAAGTAATTCACATTTCTTAATTTTACATAAATCCTCCAATTTTGCATAGTGTATATGCAAATTTTATGGCCTTACAACATTGCAAGATTTTACAAAGTATGATTCATACCTCTAGTTCATTTGAAAATACTCACACACATACCTAACTTGGTTTTCTACATGGAAAAAATAAACCTTAGCTTTGCATAGAGCAATTTTTTGATACATGAGAGGTCAGAGGCTCTGAAATTTTTGGGCGTAGGGGAAAAAACCTTTTTTTCACTTTAGATGTTAATATCTCACTTCTCTACATGTAGAATGAGCTTTTTTTTTTTCCACAAGTACCTCCCATAGTTTAGAACAAGATCCTAGGGTTGGATTTCCAAAAAAAACCTTTTTTTCCTACCTTTCTACTAATTCTCCCAAAAGTGGCACTTTTTAGTGACTTTCACATAGAAAAGGGCTTGGGCCTTTAGGGGGTAATGTGATGAAAACGTACCACTCTCAAGTGGCTATACAAAAGGACGATTCTAAATGATATAGTTTTGTTCAAGAAAACCATTTGTACATGAAGATGACAATAAATGAATTTTGCAACAGCAAGATTTTATCCTTGTTTGTTTTAGCCCTTTATAAAAACCAGCAATTAAATTTTGACTAATTAGTTTAATTTCAATGATGACAAGTATATATATTTGTTGTATATTTTCACCACACTTTTATCATAACTATCAATGTTAAGAAACAAAGCTAAATATCATCCCAACCATCCCTCACAACTCATATCACATTCGGTGTGATTTCACAATACAATGACTTTAGATATTGGCAACAAATATCTTTCTTATATTATAATAGACTTGGTTTGCATTATGTCTGTCCGTCAAGCAAAGTAAGATTTAAAAATTTGTGTATGGCCAAGGGGAAAAGTGAAAATTTTGTGTTTGCTTGAGAGCCAAGGGGTAAAGTGATGAATATGGGCGTTGTGTGCGAAAGGATATCTTTGGTGAAACCCCTTGAATATTTTTCCAACTTGAATTTGAAATCCACATATAAAGGGGTGGGGAGGTAGATGAAGAGACAAATTGGTTTGAATCTAAAATTGAATTTGTTTGAGTTTACATTATCTCATGAAATAAATTTTAATGTGAACTAGGGGGCATGAGAGGATGGCATGGAGGATAACATGGGGGCCATGGAGGGCATGACTTTGTTGGTACAACGAGCACGTAGGGTGTACTATATATATATATATATATAGGGAATTGCTAAAGTCACACTCAAATTTGGAGATATTTTTTGCACATCTCAATGTGCAAAAAAAACTTTTTTATTTTCTCACAAATAAAACAAAAATTTACCCTAAAATTTGTTGATTTTCTATTGTTCATTTTACAAGTGAAGACACCACAAGAGAACCAGACTCTCCCAACTTTGGAACCCACCATTGTGTCAAGGAGGACAAATGACCTTTTGCATACACTTTCAAATATGTATTCACAACTTGACATGCAAAAATCTACTAACTAAAAGCATTTGTAACTTGAGATGTAGAAGGCGTCTTGTTATATTTGAACACAACATGGCAGTTTTTTTTAAATACACCAAGCTTCGGCAATCATAGAATATGAGGCCTCAATTCGGAAGTTGAAGAGGAAGATTCAATCTCACATTTTCAAACAGAAGTCCTACTTTTAAGGACAATTACCCGAGTTGCAGAAACTGAAGACATGAGTTTTGAAAGTTCTAAATTTTTTGCTAAAAGAATTGGGTTTTGAGAATCTTTAACACTATGACATTTTATTGATTGATGTCGTACTTGGGGTTGCTGCATTACCTTTTCAGAGAAAATGCATCACAACCACATTTCAAAATTTCTTTCATAGGATGCCACATGTGATATTTAATGGCACAGTCTCCTGCTTCTACTTCCAAGTTCCAAGTTCCAAGTTCCAACTTGACGCTCACCAATGTATCGATGCAGGGGACTTGGGGTCAACTGCCATGCTGCATTGGAATCACAAAAAGTAAAAACAACAAAGATATTAGGGATTCATGCATGAAAGAGTGCTAGAAAACAACGAAATTGAAAATGAAATTTGGTGTAATGGCAAAAATTTTCGCAAGAAACACCAAATTTTAAAAATATTAGATTTCCAAAGTCAAAAAATGTAAATCACTGTAGATTATTTGAATAAAAAAAAAAAAATTGCCCTCAGTGAAAGTTGCATCCTAGTATCTACAATTGTGTCAGTACACCTAGGGGTTTGAGCCTCTATTGTATAGTGGGGTACATTAATTTTATGAATCTTTCCGCAGGAATAATGTCAAAAAATTCTGGAACTTTTAGAGGCCATAACTTCCTCAAAAATTGTCCATTTTTGAAACCAGAAATTGCGTTGGAATCTTACTAAAGGTTACCTACATGATTTGATAAAAAATATTTGAAAGTTTACAAATGATAAATTTTTTTTGGCTACTTCCTATATATTGTCCACCATCCCTCTTGCCAAAATCACTGCTTGAATTCAATTAGGCTATGCCACTACCAATAGCCAAAGAAAAAGCAAGAAATGATACACATCATTCAAAAAGTATGGGATGAGGTATCCATGGAGCAATTACAAACCCTTATTGCAAGTATGCCCAATTGAATTGAAGCGGTGATATTGGCAAGAGGTGGAAGTACTAGACGGTAGACAGTATATAAGAAGTAGCCAATTTTTTTTATCATTTGTTAACTTTTAGGTTTTTCTTATCAAATTAGGTAGTACACTTTAGTAGGATTGCAACGCAATTTTGGTTTTAAAAACGGACAATGTTTGAGTAAGTTGTGGGCTTCAAAAGTTCCAGAATTTTTAGCTACAATTTTCCTGCAATTTTTTTTGTAAGATTACTGTACCCCACTATACAATACCAGAAAGAAAGTATGCGTAAGCCTTTTTATAGCTTTCAAAGAAGTTTGTATAACATAGAATGTAATGGGCATTTCATTCTCATATTGTTGATATCTGATTCTTATGCAATCCCAATTAAGCATACCAAATTTCAATTACTAAAAACCAATACCTTATTTTTGGTAAATTATTTTAAATAAAATTTATGATTTTACATGATGATTGATTAAAAAATATTGGTAATGAATTTTTGAGATTTGAATGCTTAGATATGTAGGAAACATCTATACGCACATCTTTTCATTTATCAAATATCTTCAAATAGTTTCAAAATTCCTTTTATAGAAATTTTAATGTTGGAATGATCATGACCAAATTTAGTAAAGTAGACAATTCTTTATGGAAAGTAGACTTTACTATTTGACTCAAAATTATGATTAAGTTTGTACCTTTGAACATGATGATATGTTTACTTTGCCAAAAGCTAATCGATATATAGAGATGTCTATTCCACAAAATTTGGATATGATCACCCCAACATTAAAATTTCTAGGAAAAGAATTTTGAAGCTTTTTTAGAGATGCTTGTAGGAAAGAAGGATTTGTATATGGATGCTTCTTGCACATTTATGTAATCAAGTCTCAAAAATTCATCACCAATATTATTTTGTCAATTGCTATGTAAAACCATGTGTATTATGTAAAATGAATCACTAAAAAAGAGTTTTGGTTTTTAGAAACTCAAAGTTGGTATGCTTGACTACTATTATATAAGACTCAAATATCCATGCCAAGACAATAAAATGCCAATTACATTCCATATTATGCAAAGTTCTTTGTAAGCCACACTAGGAAAACTTAGACTTCTTCCGAGGATTGTACCAGGGTTTAATTTCTTGGCAAATTTTTGCCATAATCTTACCTCAAAAGTGAGATGGCTATTGGTACACTAAGAAATTTTAGTGAAAATTTGGATGAAATTGCCATTTCCCTACATGAGCTGAAACATGATTTGCCATACATTGGATGAAAGTAGCTTATATTAGAAATTTTTTGGATGAATTTTTGCTAATCTTTCATTTATTCTAATTTTAGCAAAATTTTCCTTACCTGCCTGCATTCTAGGGTGCGAGTTGCTCTACCCTAACAAAAACAAAAATTAAATCCTGGATTGTACTGTACAATACAAAAAAGGAAGTACATATACATCCTCTCATGACATTCAAAGAGCATTGCATAACATAGAATATATTATAGTCATTTTACTATCCTTTGTCATCAATATTTAACTTTTGTGCAGTCTAATCAAGTATACTAAACTTCCCTTCCTAAAAACCAAAACCCCATTTTTGGTGAAGTATTTAGTAAAATATTCATGATTTTACATAATAATTGATCAAGAAACATTGGTGATGAATATTTGAGATTTAATTGCATAGATATGAAGAAAACATCCATATGCTCATCTTTCCTCCTAACAAGCATCTTCGAAAGGCTTCAATAAGTTCTTTTATAGAATTCAATGTTGGGATGGTAATGCATGTCTAAATTATGTAAAATAATAAATTATGTATGGTAATCAAATTTTACTACTTGATTCATTCATTATGAATAAGTTTGTAACTTTGAGCATGATGATATGTTTACTATACCAAAATTTAGCTAAAAAATAGAGATATCCAATTTACAAATTTTCGTCATACCACTCTTCACATTGAATTTTACATGGAGCATATTTTTGTTACTCAATCCCTAAAGGCCCAACTACCCCCTTAGGAAATGAATAGATTTTGGGCATGTACCTATAACTAAACTATTTTGTGTGATTTTTTGAAACTTTTATTGAAGGTGGGGAATTCCAAGACCTATGCATGCATTTAACATTTTCTTCATTCCAACAATCAATGAAGAAATTATCAAGATCTTTTTTGAAACTAGGCGAGAAGGAGCAGTTTAGGAAAGGCCTCTTCTTTGTAAGTGGGTGTTGACTCTAAAGAGGGTCAGCCCTTGTGAGCGCAAGGTGTGGACACTTGGATAAACGGGAGGGGAGTGGAAGGTGCCCATCTCGGGGGACTCCCAAACCTCCATTCCTTTTGCCCCTTGTAAAATTTGGTACTTTAATTTTTTGAGCAGTTTGAGTATTTGTTTTTTGATTAATTTTTTTCCTAAGTTGTTGTAGGCTATGATTCCTTAGCTTTCACCATTTTGGTCAATATGATTTGAATTTTTGAATTTTACATAAATCCTCCAAATTTGACTAGTGTACTTGCAAATTTCATGACCTTCAGGCATTCAAAGATTTTTTGAAGCATGTTCTACACCTCCAATTGATCTGAAAATTTGCCAACATTGACCTAACTTGGTCTTCTACATGGGGAAATTAAACCTCAACTTTATTTCAATTTTGCGTAGAGCACATTTTTTCTATAAGAGTGGTCAAAGGCTTCTAAAATTTTTGGGCAACAGGGAAAAAAACTTTTTGTGTCAATGTAAAAGTCAATATCTCACTCCTCTACATTTAGAATGAGCTGATTTTTTTCCCACAAGAACCTATAGTAGTCCAAGGCAAGAGTTTGTGGTTGGAATTTCAAGAAAAACTTTTTCTCCTACTTTTCTACTCATTCCCCCAAAAGTGGTAGTTTTTACTAACTTTCACCAAAAAAAGCTTAGGTCTTTAGGGGTTAATTCCTAAAGGACCAAAGGCTTACATTATTGGATTTTTGATTGAAATTTTTAGTTTTTTTTTTCTTACAACATAGTATTGCAAGGGCTACATAAGGATAATTTGTTTTTATTGAAATTGGATTTACAATTCAAAGGTTATGAGGGATTACATGGGAGTTTTAATTGGATGGGCAATTTGAGCATTGCCATATTTTATCAACTTCTCCTAAGGGCAACCAATGAAGGCATGATCCTTCACTAGAGAATGTTTAAAAAAATATTGTATTTTATAAAGGGAATTGATATGTGCATACTAGGGGTTGATATTTGCACACCCCCCTAGGAGGTAAATTATAGATTTCTACCATCAAAAAGCTGATTTTGAGAATTTTGAATTCAGATTTGGATTTAGGGACCATGGGTTACTCTAGAACCATAAAAATGTTACAATTAAACAACATCTAGTGAAAAAGCTTAGTTAGGGGAAAAAATATTACTTTTACTTTTGTTTGTAAAAAAAGATAAGCTTTTTCAGTAGATGTTGTTAAATTGCAACTTTTTTTTGGTTCTAGACTATATCATGGTCTCTAAGTCCAAATCTGAATTCAAAATTCTCAAATTCAGATTTTTGATTATAGAAATCTATGATTTACCTCCCAAGGGGTGTGCAAATATCAACCCCCCGGTGTGCACATATCAATTCCCTTTATAAATACATTAATCTTTGAAATGCAATAGATACAAGAATTTTCGTATTTTCTTTTCGATTTTTTTTTTGTGATTGTCAGTAAATCTAATACCTTCTTATCCAATACTTAAATTTTCATTTTTTCAAACATATGGCCTTTGAAAATTTGGTTTGTAAAAAACCTCAATGAATTGTGAATTTCAAGCACATGTTTGTAATGCAGGGTCATGTATGGTGTGTTCCATGTCTTTGTTGGCCATAAAAACTTGTGGGAATATGCCTTACATTATGTAGAGTGTGTTGGACAAATCTCTTTAGCACCCACAATGCAAAAAATGACCACAAGATGTGGTCAAAGGGACTTGAAAATTTTGGGCAAAGATAAAAAAACTTTTATAGAAACTTAAAATGATCACATCTCTCAATTTGCAGAGTTAAACCTCACAAAACTTTCACTATGTCTTTCTGCAAGATCCTATAGTTGAATTTTTGTGAAGTAAATAAACATATTGGATCAAATGACTTGAGTGATTTTTGAGAAAAATATGGACTTGATCCATATCTTTAACTTGAAAAATGTGCATGTGAATGTTTCTCACATATCAATGCAATAAAATCTCAAATATTCATCACCAATGTTTCTCAACCAATTACCATGTACACCCATGAATCTTTCACAAAATATGTCATTAAAAACTGAGTTTTGGTTTTGTAGGACCTAAATTTGGGATGCGTGATTGGGGTTGCATAAGCATCAAATACCAACAATGCAAGACAACAATACGTCAACATTAAAGGAAAAATGAGCTCAAGAGAGGGTCCCTAAACTTTGACAAACCACTCTATATATTTAGGTAGGAGAAGCATAGGTAAGGTACCTACACAAGTGTCTCTACCTTATGTGAATTACTCAAGTGTACCATGGTACCTAACAAAAGGATTGATGATGGAAAACAATATTATAACATGATAATGACAAATGCAAGGACCTTTAGTGGGACACAAGAATAAACTAGGATTAGGATTCCCAATCAAACAAGGATAGTCATCAAACAAAAAGCATATGATATTGTAAAATAAAATTATTCATATGAAGTACTTGTAGGTGGGTATAGGGGATTAGTCTCTTTTTATTTGAAAAAGGACATTACATTTAAATGCTTTTGACCCCTCCAACCCCTTCCCATATGGGCCTTCTCTTGAGCTCATTTTTCCTCTAATGTTACAATATAATCTATATATTATGTGTGATTTTCTTTGAATAGTAGAATGGGAATTGATATGTGTACTACACCCTTTCAATTACTGTACCACACCCCCAAAGTAAATTTTAGATTTCTACCTTCAAAAAGCTGAATTTGAGAATTTGGAATTCAGATTTGAACTTAGAGACCATGATTTAGTCTAAAACCACAAAAAAAGTTGCAATTCAACAACACCCAATGAAAATGTTTATATTTTTTTACAAAAAAGTAAAAGTAACACTTTTCTCCCTAACTAAACTTTTTCATTGGGTATTGTTGGATTGTAATCTTTTTAATGGTTCAAGCTTGAATCATGGTCTTCAAGTCCAAATCTGAACTCCAAATTCTCAAATTCGACTTTTTGATGGTAGAAATGTAAAATTTACTTTGGGGCGTGGTACAGTAATTGAAAGGGTATGGTACACATATCAATTCCCTAGCAGAATATATGGTGTTGTAGTGTTGTACTGTTATTGTATACATTTGTTGGGGGGACACCGTACAGTAGCTGGAAAGCATCGCCAATTCGCCACCCATGACCGCCGCCTGTCAAGCGGCACGAGCAGTCAAACGCCCGTGGCCCCGTGCACGAACCAGCGGCATCTCCCGTCCGAAAGCGGCACCTTGCGTCTGTCGGAGAAAGCAAGATGGCGCGGGTAAAGCGGGATAGCGGGCTCCAAAATCCAAACGAAGCAAATAGAAGCTTTGCTCTCTAGCCGTCCCGCAGTCCCGGGCCTCCCGGCTCCTCCGAGGAACCACCGGACGAAGCAAAAAAAAAAGTAAAAAGGCGCTTCTGCACAACTTTTCAGCGGCAAGAGAACTGATGGTGCGTGTGCATGCGTCAATGCATTATTTCCGCCTCAATGACGCCATGCAACACCCCAGCCCATCATCATCATCATCACCCCAGCGCCAACGATCCCCAAAGCCACGAATTCGGGCCCGCCCTTTCTTTCAAACTCCAAGTTTCCTACACGAATTTGAGGAGATCGCCGAGTGTGTTGGTGTTGGTGGTTGCAGAGGGTTCCTCGTTGTCTCCGCATGCGGGGCGGTTTTTTTTTTGAATCTGCTCAGCCGGTGTGGATTTGTGGGTACCTCTCTGGCGTGGCGGCGATCTTGATGCGCATCAATGATGGCCATTTCGGAGACGGAGGTCGAGGTAGAAGAGCGAGGCGTTGAAAGAAGGTGGGTTGGGCCGCTTCTTGTTTGACCAATGTAGTCTTGATTTCTGTAATTTTTTTCTGCAATTCCATTTCGACTCAAGATCCACCAGGAAATATATAGCTCCAGTGATGACCACGCGATTTACTGGCGCAGAGTGATATAATGGCTTTTTTATTAAATTTTTATTTTGCTGTTTGGGTTCGATCGAGCTGGGATGGATTCCTGGACGGTAATTTACTCCGGAATCTGTAGATCCGGGTACGAGTTGTTCCATCATAGCCTCTCTCACACGTTGGCCCGCGGCTTCCAAAGATTTTTTCAAGGGTCTGCAAGTCATGATTGTGCATTCCTGAAGAATCCTTGCTTCTTCTTTAAAGAAAACAGCCCGGGTGGTTCGATCTACACTGCAAGTGGCCCTTTGACATTCGTCGGCCTTACGCAACTCCAATACCCGTTTCTTTAGTCGACCAAAAGTCACTTCTTTGAGCGCAGGTCATATGATTTTTGGCATGTCGCTGTTGAAAAGGGCTAGTAGTGAGGCTTTTTCTACATTTTCTTTGGTCATTTTGTATGTAGAGCTTCAACGCTGCTGTTTTTTCAGTGGTTAAGAGGGCTAGCGGATCCAGTGATTGAATGGTTTCCTGCCGAGGAGTGGGGTGGGTCGCGCTGAAGTGGCACTTTTTTTTGTCACCGACTGCTTTCACATGGAGTATGCTTTCCTTGTTTTTTTTTCTCTACCTCTTCTAGGTCGTTATCTAGCACCCCATTCGTAAACCCGTGTGCTTACATTGTGAGCTGACAATGTAATGTTGACTGCATGCACTCCGCAGATTGACAACAACTCCACGGCATGCTTTCGACAAAGCACAAGATTCGCATTGACGTCAGATTCAATGGCACCCCCTGTGAGGACCGACTCAAGCTCCAAGGGATTGGAGCCGCGGCCTGCGAGGAGTGAATCATTTAATTACACCAGAGCCGAGCAGCCTTCGAGAAGTGAGTCATTCTCCAAAGGATCGGAGCCGCCACGTCGAGGCTACCTGAGTTTGTCACTGAAGAACATCCTATTCGGAACTTTTTTGTTATGCAGTTGCGTCTTTCTCCTCGTCCACGATGTGCGCTACGCTCCCCTCGTGCTCCGAATGTTCCAAGAGGATCAGGCATCTGCACGATCTGGGGTCGTTGGTGCCGAAACTCGGACCCTGGAGTACCACAACGCCCCAGATGGTTCGAAGTACAACGAGGTCGAGAATCTCCGCAACTCTACATCAGGTGCACCCTAGCCTCCTTCTTGAGCACTAAGGTCAAAATTGGGCTATTTTTTGGGTATAATTGTTTCACTTAACGGGAGCTAACTTATGAAGGCGGCACTGCTGCAGAAGCAGATGAGGCTCTTGCAGATATCGACTTAGGTGTGGAAGAGGATCACACTGTCGACGAAGAACTGGGGGAATCCAATTCTACAAGCACAGATGATGAGTCTGGGCTTGACTCGGATACTCCCGGCACTTTCACAGTTTCTGGAAACCCTGATGCAGGTATCTCTGGGACTGAGTGGGACATTCCTAGAGTTATACCAAAGACGTGGAAAGCACCGAAGAGATGTGCAACAGTGGAAGAGATGGGGAGAGAGACAGAGGGCGATACCAGAGCTGCGAGCCTGCGGGTACGCGATATGATTCAGGACTGGATAGCGGGGCACGGCGCCAAGAGAGTGAGCAACTTTACAGGGGCGGAGTTTTGTAAGCAAGGATTTGTGCTTGGGCAGGCGATGGAAGATGGATTCGGCAACAACATGTACAAGGTGCTCACGGCGGCGGGTGTCGCCATCATGCTCAACCGATCGTTGATCATAGGTGCGTGAGTCGAATTGGCAAGGGGGACGCAATGCTGGGCTGGGGATGTCGAGAGAGATTTGTTAGTGACTGTGGTTGCCTTTCAAACTCTGCAGCGGAGCGTGGGAGTACCACCGAAAAGTGGACACGCCGAAATTACCACAGGAAAGCTGCGTTTGGGGATTACCTGGAGTTCTCCGACGAGGCGTTTGGGATGCGAGAGGTGCGGCGGCTGTGGGCTGTGCACGAATGCGCGACCAAGCATAAGCGCGCTCTTGTGATTCACAACGACTCCTTACAGAAGGGGTTCCATCGAACGCGTTGCATCTGCGATGACTGGACCACGCTGGCTGCGCCGATCCTGCATTTCTCGGGCGCAGTTGGCTCCGGCGCCATTCAACTGCTCTTGAAGAACGCCCACCCCGGCATGCGGCGAGCAGCTGCTCGGCTGCTCGGCAACCCCGCCATCCCGAGCTCGCGTCCGAACACGTTCGGGGAGCTTTTTCGGGTGTTCATCGCGCCGAATGCGGACATCCGCGACGCCGTGCAGTGGGCGTTGAAGGGAGGGCCTGATCCTGATGTCACACTGCACCTCAGGATGCTCCATAGCCGCACCAAACCGGCCCCTGAAGCTGCAAGCGCTTGCATCAACCACGTTCGACGAACCCTGATCCCCAAGCAGCTCACGAGGTAAAAAAGAAATCCTAGTTTTACACTTTCCTTTTGCAGTAATCATGCACACTGCGTCTGTTAGCGTAACCAGTGCAAGCTCTGACACCAACCGCACCCAACAGTAACCCGAAATGTTGCACTTTTGAGAGAATTTTGTTAGGGTGCCCGATGATGCTAACGGTGTCGATGTTGATGTCGCCAGCAAGCGACGTCTGCGCGTGGCGGTGGTGACCGATACGCCGGCCATCATCCCGAACATGCGACACATGCTGGGAGAGAGCATCGAGGTCGTCCGATTCGATTACGTGGCCTACTCGAAGAAGAACGCGAACCGGAGCGAAGTCCTGAGCCTGAACTACGGCGTCCCGAAGACGGAGCTCCGGCTACGCGACTGGGGAGAGATGCCGCGCTGGGTGTCCATGGTGGACTTCTTCCTCGCGGCCCGCGCGCGCTCCGCAATCGTCTCGGGCGCGTACCGCCGCGTGAGCACCACGTATGCGCAGCTGGTGGCCGCTCTGGCGAATGCCAACACCCTTGAGTCAGAGTCGCCTTGTATCTACTACAGCAGCCTGCAAGCCAATCTTCTGCGCTGGGGACTGGCGACCCAGTCCGGCTGGGGGCACACTTGGCGGCCCTTTGGGGGGAATCTCGGGTGCCGAAATCAGTCAGATCAGTGTGCACGTACCGCTCTGTTGCCGTACACGTGGTGGGACGCGCCCTGGCAGTCGCCCATCAGCACCGACGTGAGCAAATTGAAGGGCGTGGCGGGGATTGACACGCTCGGCCAAGTCTCAGAACGCCGCATGGATCAGTTTTGTGCCGAAGCGCGACGTCGCGGCTCACTTCCTTCAACCAAGCTCCAACTCCCGAGCTATGAGGACGCCGTTGCCGAAGGTGCCTCGTGATCACTCTAGAATCCTCACCTGGTCTAGATTCCAGTCGCCTGCTCCGTTTATCACTGACTCATCAACCACACTGCTTGGCTTGATTCAGCTGCTCTTGGCCGTCGTTACCAACAAATTCCTCATTTTTCTAGTTCATCACACTCTTTGGGCGGTGTCAACAAAATTCGCCACGCCTCAAGGAGTTTCTTAGAGGTTGGGAAAATTCTTCTCATACTAGCAATCACAAGATTTGCATGCTCATCACTTGTATGTGAAGAGTGGGCAAATTCTTTGAGTTTGAGTGGACTTGTCCCAATGTGCCTACATGTGGGATTTTCGTGCACCTTGTCTGTCGAACTGCAGCAAATGGGGACGACTGGAGCTTTGGCAAAATTGAGCAGGTCCAAAACTCTGGCCTAGGAAGGGGACTAGAATTCAAATACGTATAGTATTTATACGATACAATTGAAGAATGGTTATCATTAGTTTCATTCTCATTTAAAATTTGAAGTAGGATGGGTAGTCTTTTTAGTTCGGTATCTAGTTAATTTGAGGTATTCATGTTGGATAAGCAACTGAAGTCTCCAATGTAAATAAGGAAACAGGTGGTTGAATGCACACTTCTTCGTTCTCAACTCTGCAGTCCAAGTGAAACAGTCAAATGTCATTTTAGGTAGCCATGACTGAAAGTATCCAATTTGCGATTTAGCCTAAAATTTGTTCAACACATTTGCAATACTACTCTCTGCAAATAGAACTTTTAAGAGGAACATGTCTTCTCTGGTAAGTTGCTGAGCTATTCAGAGAGCCTTTAGTACAATGAGTTTTCTCGTGTTTTCCTCTTTCGAGCTAAAACATGAGTCACCTTACTGAAACTCAAGCAGACTCGTACCAACGTCATATATTCCATGTGGACAGGGTTGTAGGAAACTTTTTCTTTATTCATAAATCTCGATCTCCACGGTAAGGTCTTTGACTCCGATATCATTGTAAATACTATGCACAGTGCTCAAAATATTCTGCTCGTCGGCTCCTTCTCTCACCTGGAAAGAAACGGTCAATCAAGAGTAAATAACAGGACAATTAGATGGAGCACACCATTAACCCTGCAGGGCTCCGACGTTCATATTCTGGACGACGAACCGAGACTTCAAGGCACTGTGTAGTCCAGCTAAATTCTAATTCATCCAATGTAATTTTTGAATCTAGAGAAGGCAGACTTCCTAAACGACCAGATTCATTAAATTCCGGTAAATGAGAATTTTGTATAAAGAGATAAGAAAAAATGTACAAAAATTCAAAAAAGGATTGAGGCGTTTAGAGGTTAAGCATCTGAGCATTCCATTCCCGCATTTTACACTCCAAAACAATCTCAACTCACCTGCATCAGTAGCGTCCCCACAATAAATCCTGGCACCAAATCCCAAAACCGAGCGTTGTAACACTGCACCACGTCATCCAGCATCCTCACCTGCATCCAACACCAATTCCAAGATATGAGGGAGTACAAAATATTTGCACATTGCCTACCAAACTCAAATGATTTCACGAGCAGCCTTGCACGTTGGGGCTTGAAAGAATGGTAAACATGCCAACCAAATTGATCCTCACGATGATGATGCATGGAAATGATCATGTATTTAGGATAATACAGGAGATTGAAAGGACCAAAGTCTTACCTGCCGGAGACACTTGTTGAGGGCAGCAGCCGTGGTTCCAGAAGGCGCCATTTGTGAAAGTATAGCTCCAGATGCTTGAAAGAGAGGCATTGCCGTGTATAAGACGGTCATTGAGACTAATCCAAGGCACAATGTTTCGGCATATTTCACTCTGCCATAAAACCGCGGAAACAAGGTTGATGATTACAGGAGAATACACAACATTCAAATCATTATCTCTAGACTCCTAAATCCCAACAAATTTAGATGATCCATTAACCTCCCTTTGTTACGGTAGGAAAGTTGTATAACCGAAACAAATTCCCTGAGCTTCAAACCAATGCGCTTAAAAAGCACGTAGTAGAGAATACAAAACATTGCGACTTGAAAAGCTCACCCCAATGATAAAAGCCACGATGCTAGGATGACACCCGCACTGCAAAACCAGAAGCCAAGATAAAATATGAAAATGGCTATAATTCCTGTTCGAAGCAATTCAGGTGGTGTGGATCCAGATGAAAAATTGATGGTACTGAAATTAGTGCTGTAGATACCTTATTAAAAATACCATTATACTGAACACCTCCATGACAAGGCGTACAGAAAAAGTTCAAAATCCCAAATGTTTCCATGGTTGTTTAATAAGAGAGAAAGGACATGACTGAAAAATATGAAGTCATTCAGTTTCTTGAGCAATTGGATCAGGTGATGTAAGATTCCAAAGCAACATCCCATACGCACCTTCGGAAAGAATCAGAAAGCACATGAAGGCATATGGAGTGCAAATTCATGTCTTGCGCATTTCTATAAGCTGCAAGGAAGCACATCATTCACATCAATAATTCAATGTGTCAGATGAAGTAAATATCATAATTCTTTGTATATGGTGAAACATAGAAAAAAGTTAAGAGTAAATAGTATTTTGTCTGGAAACCATGATTCCAAATTGGAAGGAACTCTGCAATGGCCAGAGAAAAATTTGCAACAACAACCGCTCTGCTCAAACTTGCAACTTGGACAACAACACACTTCCGAATTAATACTCACCAAAAGTAACCCGCGCATAACTTCGGAAGAACCACACCCCCAAAAGATTGACCAGAAGGTTCGATACTGCTGAAACTATCAAATAATGCCTGCCAAACGCCAACAACAGAGATTAAACATCAGGACGTGAACGGACGTTCGAGCAGCAGCGAAAACTTCAGTGTCTATAGCTGGAGTATCACCAGGACAGCATCTGAGGTCAAGATTGTTTACTTGTGCTCCGACTCATCTTGCACAAAGGCGTGCAGCGCTTCCACGGCGAGAGAGAACGCGAGGAAAAGCAGAAAAAGCTGCCCACGCACACAGACAGCATGCTGTTATCCTGGAAACCCAGCCACCAAAGGACCTGCTTCATGAACCTCACTGTCATGACTGCTCAACATACTCCACTGTTTATATAATTCAGGATCATTTTACTCAAGACTTCTGAGATGCCTTACACTGAATACACTCTCGCGAGACGAATATCCTCATACAGGCGCAAAATGATCAATACTACATTCGAGGACTTCAGTACAAAGTTTCTTGCCTCAAAGGTGGCGAAGATATCAAAACCAGGTGTAAATCACACTTACCGCATTAGTGAAAGCAGCCAAGACTTCTAATCTCCTGTACCTGCATCACCGATCAGTTAAAAAGAGAGAAAGGCTCAGTAACACAATTTGTGGAAAAGCATAAACTTCCTCCAGAATTAATTCTATCTATGAAATACCACGGAGCATCCCTGATAAATCATTGGCAGCTTGTAATACCTGATTTCAGTTTAGCCTATTTGCCCATGACGGGACCTGCAATTACCAGAATGTGAAAACTATAGAAGCATTCTCTGAAGTCACATAACAGAAAAGCAAATCCAGGTGCAGCTAGTCCATGTACCCGTATGTGTATGCCTTGTCAGGTGAACGATCGGCCCACGTCATGGCAAACAGAGAGAATGCAAGCACACCGCATCCAAATGACAAGTGAAACGCGTCGGACACCAAACCTGCAACAGGAATAGTCCCCGACAATCAGCAGAGAGAAGAAAAACTAAATTTGCAAACTTCAATGCACAAAAACGATGATCGGATGCTCACCAGTGCGGCGTGTGAAAATCCCTATGAGTAACTCAGCAGTAGAGTATGCCAGGTTCAGAAAGAGAAGGACCAGAAGCCGCTTGCTAGGCCGATTGCCAGGTCTCAGAATGCGCGGCAACAGTCCCGACTTTCCAAAATAGTTGTAATTCGCCTCCTCCGAATTCTTCCGCAAAAGCTTCCCGTCTTCTCCATACGAAGACTCTACACGCTTCCAACGTGCACTACCGCCCGTCGGAGTGGCGCCCCGATCCATGGCATACACGCGACTGAACGGATACGCTGACTTCGAGGCGACATGATTTCCCGGAGAGGCCAGAGCCGGACCTCGCGTCAGAAAAGACGGCTTCCGCAGAATGGCCGGGTAAGGCGACAGAATCCGGCTCTGCTGCTTCTCTGAAACATACTGGAACTGCGAGCTCGATTCCGAAGGAGTGGAAGTGGCATACCGCTCAGACTGTGCATGCGAAGCCGTAAGCAACGACGATGGAGGGTACGAAGACGACGACGACGACAGCGAGGGCTCCAATGGCGATGTGAGAGGGAGCGACACAAACCCGCCGGGCGCTGCTCCCGACGGGGTCTCCATTGTGCTCTGCCTCAAATACTAAGCTTAACTTAAGTTATATCCGTCGACAGTCAGCGACGACAGAGACGGATCTCCTTCGTCACGTGAAAACAGCCATCGACCTCCTCTCTGACGCCGATCGCAAGCACAATCCCTTGCAATCTGTCTCTCACTCTGGCTCTCTGTGTCTTCGGCAGCGAAACCCTAATTTCGAGAGAGACGCTCCGACTTTGACCACTCCGGGCCATATTCCCTAATTTCCCTAGATCTCAGGTTGCGAATCTCTCGAGTGTGAAAATATTTTGAAAGTACAGTAGAACCTCTCTAAACCAATATGGTTGGGACTGAATTATCCATATTAGTATAAGTAGCATTTTGATTATTTTTGTGGAAGTGTAAATTTAGTTATTTTGAAGGTAGTGTTGGTAATATTAATTGCTCTAATCTATCAGTGGTGCCATTTTCATGCGTCTATAGTCATTAATTGAATGCTGCTCTTTACATTACTACCTAGTCAGTACTAATCTTAATCAACATGTGACAAATTAATTCTTTTTATGGGCTAAGCATTGTGAGCATGAGAGCTCTCTTGTTTGTTTCGTTGTTCTTGTTGTGACTTTGGATTCCAATTGGAAAACACTACAATTGTAGTTGTTTGCACGTTGTGATTGGAACTTGCAACTTGATTTTTATTGTAATTGTAATATGAGAACTACCATCACTGCTAGGAGGGGCCAATTCTTTGGTGTACAGTGAGGAGAAAGTACCTTTGGTTGTTTTATTTCTACTTGTTGACATCAATATTGCAATATTGGAGCATTGCACCACTACAATTGCCTAGCTTTTTGGACAACATATCAATTACAGCTCACTTGAGGTAATCACAATCTTTTTATTTTGAAGTTTCTACAAATTACATTGGAAGTTTATGATGTGTGTGGGTTGGAATTTAAATTACATATCACATGGAACTAGTAAGTTTGAATTGGAATTGAAACTGCCACAACAAATGGAATTAGTAAGATGTATCAACTTCTTAGAAGTGGAACCATTTTTTGGAAATGACACTTGGATGGCTTCTATTCTCTTCTAGTTTATAATAGCTAAATTCTAATTAACACTACATTACAAAACTGATCTATTTTAGCTCTCTCAAAACTAATGTGTTCTCAAATTTGAATAATTGATGTGATGACCAGTTGATTTGTTTTGTAATTTTGACTAGTTGATATGATGTCCACTTGATTGTTCTTGAATTTGATTAGTTGATATGATGTCTTGATTTGATTTGAAATTTGACTAATTGACATGATGTTCCTCTGATTTGTTCTAAATTTGACTAGCTGATATGATGGCACACTAATTTGTTTTGAATTTCACTACTGTAGTTCATATGGTTCATATGGTGACCTTCTAATTTAATAAAACATTGGTTTTGAAAAATTCAAGATTGGGTTACATGAGTTGTTGAAAATTACGACGTGAAGTGAGGCTTATTGCATGTCAAAACTGAAATTTATCTATAACAGGAGTTCCTAAAAATACAAAGTGAAGTGAAGTTTATTATGTGTCCAAACTAAAATTTATCTCTAATACTGGAAAGGTCTTTGGATTGAGTCATCACTGAAGACTAGATAGTCTAGATCATCTTATGGAAGAGGGACAATTTGTGATCCTTTGTGGAATCCAACATTTGGTTTTCATAGCAAGAAGCTTTTACAACAATGTTGCAAAGAGATACAAGTCACACAACCATGACAAACAAAACTTGCATAGCTTTGTGTCAATACAAGAAGGACCATCCTGAGACTTTGCAACAAGAACTGATGGCATGGCTTGTGCGTAACCATGCCATAAAAGTTAGTCAAGCAACCATTTCAACAACGTTGAAGAGATCTGTTGAATTTGCTATCCATGACAAATGAGATCAATCTTGATGCTAAGCGCCAATGGAGTGTTCAGTATCCAGCACTAGATTCTGCATTGATTGCATGGTTTTGAGCTAATGAAGAGCAGGTGAATTTGAGTGGTGACCTCATCAAAGAGAATAGTGTAAAGATTATTGACCGCCTCTACCCTAATCACAAACCTTTTGAGTTTTCCAATGGTTGGTTAGAGTCGTTCAAAGCTCGCCACAACATCCGCGCATTCCGTTGCTTTGGTGAAAGCGGCTTTGTAAACATGGTTGCTCTTGCAAATGCCCTTCTTGCTATTTGTGACCTTCTTGAAAAATATTCTTGGAATGACATCTACAACATCAATGAAATGGGACTTTCTATTGGATGCAAGTACACTTCATAATTTTAGAACTTAGTCAAAGTTTGTGAGTGTGATGATTAGGCTCAAATTTCTTTTTCTTGTATATTTTTGGAATTTAGCCAAAGTTTAAAATGTGATGATTTAGCTTTAATTGTTTTCTCTTTGCAGGCTGATAATTCCTTGGCAACCAAACAACTTGAAGGGCAAAAGCAAAATAAAGAACGCATCACCTTGGTTGTTTGTTGCAATGGTGATGGAAGTGACAAACTTCCTTTGTGGATCATTGGCAAGTACAAGAGCCCTCGTTGTTTCAAGAATGTCAATATGAGCATGCTTGAGTGTCAGTACCAAAGTAATGCAAAAGCATGGATGACTAGAGAGATTTTCTTGGATTGGTTAAAGGCTTTTGACCTTCATATTTCAGGATGCAATGTTCTTCTTCTTCTGGATAATTGCAGTGGCCACATCCCACTTGGGCAAATTCCAGATATCATACAATTGAGGAACACCACCATTTTCTACCTTCCGCCAAACACTACATCCAAGATCCAACCTTGTGATGCTGGCATCATTCGTACTTTAAAGGCTTATTATTGACATTGCTTTAACTGCCATCTTTTGCAATGCCTTGAAGACAATGTTCCAGACCTAGAAAAAATTGATGTTTTGTGTGCCATTCAAATGGTTGTTTTAGCTTGGAAGTACAAAGTCAAGCTAGAAACAATAGCAAATTGTTTTTGTCATTGCAAAATTCACTCAATAGGATAGGATGAGCAACATGAGGTGGGTGCTTTAGATGAGTATCCTTTGAATGAAGAAGTTGTGCATGACTTGCAATTGCAGATCCATAGGTTTGGGTATCACAATCCCATGGACATTACAAATGTCCTCAACCACCCAGAGGAGCAAGTTTCCTCTAACAATCTAGATGTGAATAACTTCATCAACGATCATTTAGAAGAAAGACCAGCTTCAGTAGTTAGAGCAGCTTGAGCTTAGTGAGAATGAAATATTTTGCAACCAGAAGCTCTCGGTAACTTAGTGACCCTGTTTGAAAGAAACCTAACCAGGACCAGCAATGACCAGCAGTGACCATGTGAAAAATCAGTTCCAACGAGGAGCTTGGAGCAATGATCATGTCAGGCATGTGAGCTATGTTAGCCATGTCAGCCTTGTAAAAGAATGAAGTGACATTGATGGACAATAACAGGTGGTGTAGACATTTCTTTCACCTAACTTAGTTTTGACTTTTTATATTGTAGAGCTCGGTGTTATATATTTGTTTATAGAAGATCTCAATTTAGACAGGTATTGGTTTAGAGAGGTTCTACTGTAGCCTTATGGCCCTTTCACACCCAGTTTTATGGAGCAAACTAGAGAGTCAAAAAGGGGTGCTATGAGCCTTAGCATTCACACGGAGTACTATGGAGTGGAGTCCACGGTGGCATCTTTTAACACTCACAATTGTTGGATGTTAGCAGCAGTGTTACAGTATTGTAACAACTTACAAAAACATAGATTTTAGGATTGTTGAGGGAGTGTTATGGAGGTGGGGAGGAGTCACACAATTAAGTTAGTTGTTAACATTGCTATTGCTTTATGTAAAACTCTAGTGTGAACTTG
Source organism: Ulota crispa (assembly GCA_963920765.1). NCBI lineage: Eukaryota > Viridiplantae > Streptophyta > Bryopsida > Orthotrichales > Orthotrichaceae > Ulota > Ulota crispa. The sequence goes on from OY987242.1 coordinate 13,099,334, forward strand.
AAACAAAAAATCTCTCAAAATATTTAGTTTCAAAATCAAAGCTGTGTGAATACAGACTAGGTTTTTTAAGCCCACCAATACTAGTGTCTTGTAATGCATTTTCCATAGTGTTGGGTGCGAAAGGGGTTTTAGCTTTTTTTCTAACCAAAAAATAGTTGAGTAGCAAGGATGGTTACATTTTTTTTTACAAATGTGAGGTTGGATGCTTTCAACTTTTCATCAAAGCTAAATCTCATGATGGTATTGTGAGAAATTAGAATATTGCACTAGTAGGGTGAGGCTACATCAAGTGGAATCCTGAAAATCGGACTCCTACTCCCAACCCCATGTATAAAAGTTGATTAAATATTTTACATTTTTTCAAAAAATACTATAGAACAATTAGCCACACCAATTTAATTGGTGTAGTGAAAAAGCAATAATTAGCACAAAACATTTCCACGGCACTGTTGACTCTCTCATTCCCACATCTGGAGAGATATTTCAACTAAACCAGCCCATATCTTCCGATTCCAATTATTAATTGGTTTTGTTTGTAACTTTTGGTTGCATATGCTTTATAACTTAGTTCCAAACGATTTATAAAAGTAATATAGCCAAATATGCTTGGCAAACTCCCTAAAGTTTTGGTTATGGTAATCAACATATTAGGATAAGAATTAGCACATATTGTATGTGTCCATACATGGAAGGCAGAGGTGGAAGGCAGAGGTGGAAGGCAAAGGTGAAGGCGAAGGTGAAACATAATTACACAAGTTTAATTATAAAGTTTGTCAAATGTAAAAAGGAGGAGTTTGATTTTTTAATTTTTGAAATTATTTGTCCAAATCTAGTGGTAGTTACTTTAAACATGTTTTCAATTACTTGATGTCTTGACTAACTTCTTGCCTATTGTGCTCCTTTTGGAAAAATAATGGACTATTGACAATCCTCATAAGCATCACAACATTTTCTTGAAATAAAAATGGATATTGTTTGAATGTTTTTTGGATGTGGCAATTACTACCTTGATTATTTATCATTAGAAGCATAATGGTGTATGATTGGAAAGTTGTAAAATTAAGTGTGACTTTTCAAAGTCTAGTTGTTAAGATTTGATGTACTTGATCAATGGATCACTTGATATACAACCTCAATTAGTGCAAACAATTTTGTAATGGGGATTAATATGTCTACCACACCCTTTCAACTATTCTACCACCCCTGGGAAAAATTTTGATTTCTACCATCAAAAAGCTGAATTTGAGAATTCAATATTCATATTTGGACTTAGAGACCGTGATTTAGTCTAGAACCATAAGAAGGTTCTAGTTGAACAACACTCAATAAAAAGCTTATCTTTTTTTTATTAACAAAAGTAAAAGTAATACTTTTCCCCATCTAAGCTTTTTCATTGGGTGTTGTTCAATTACAACTTTTTTTTTTAATGTTTCTAAACAAAATCAAGGCCTCTAAGTCCAAACTTGAATTCCAAATTCTCAAATTCAAGTATTTGATGGTAGAAATCTAAAATTGACCTAGGGTGTGGTAGACATATCAATCCCCTTTTATAGTACATGACCTTCATATGTTGAGTGGGTATGAGCTTAGTTTAGCCCATCTAGTGTGAACGTAGGGCATACATTCAACCTTGTCCTCTATGCACATTTTTGGCCACAATCTTTAGTTGACCCTAACGCTGAAGAGGACACTTTTTGTGCCCAACAAAAATCCTTTGTAGGGTGGAAAAAGGTTGTTTTTCATCCAATTTTTTTAGAAGTGATCATAGGAAGGCAAAAATATCCTCACCAAATGCATTCATACTTTTAAGTAACCCAAATTGTGAGAAGATTCACAACCACTTGTGGGGGGCTTGGACTCATGAATAATGCTTCATGTCCAATTAGAGCCGTAGGACTTGAATCGATGACTCCAATATCAAACAAAAGGAGACCAATGATAGAACCAAAACTAGGAGCCCTACAAAACAAAGCATAGTAATAAAAAAAACTCAATACAATACAACATGTCATTCGCTTTGCAGACGATATTAGGTCCCATGTTGCCTTTTTTGCAATTTCATGAGTGTAACATACACTGCTAAAAATTACAACTTTTAGAAACAATATTTTAATGAGTGGGGACTTGCCACATCACTTTAGAGCATTGTAGAGGGGTTGATCATAATGAGCAACCCAACATTTGGTGCATGCACATGCGACCGCATTTATCACTTTTGCTCCTGGATCCGACATTCTAAGGCAGAATTCAAAGGCTGAGGGCTAGTATGTGGGAGAGCCCAGCCTCATATACGAGACCCCTCCCGAACAGTAATTTATGCTTGTATTTTACCAATTTTACCCCTTTGAAGCTAAGGTAAGGTTCTTAGAAACCAACCATCTAAGGGCTGAAATTGAATTTTGGGAGGTGGAAATTTTTGAAATATTTTTCAGTGAGTTTTATTTGAAAGACAAGAGGGATTGGCATGTAGCCCACGTTTTTTACAATTTTTAAAACTTTGTGGAGTTAACTATGAAATTTTGAAGTGGAAAGGCCATAGTGCTCTAAAACTTCCCACCTCAAATGTATGTCCACTGTACATTACTAAAAGGCTATGAATAAGAACATGTACAAAAAAATTTCATTTGGGAAGGTGAGTGGTTTTACTACCCTAACGGAGTAAACTTTGGCCTTTATAGATTAAGTTCAACCTTTAATGTAGATAATAAATGGAAGTAAAACATAAGCTTCAAAATGTATCATGAGAATTTCATACTCTTTACTATGTTTCAAGATTCTTACAGTAATAGAACTTCATTAAAAAAATAGATAAACAAGAAATGAACATAACAAAAACAAAAACTAGAGAATAAATTTTAAGAAAACATGACAAAAACTTGGTAGAAGCTATAAAAGGAAGTCCAACTCTAAACTTGCAATAGACAGCTCCAAGTCACAAGGGCTGAAAACTAAACACGAAAACAATAAGAAACTCCTAAACCCTAAACCAGGTAAAAACCCTTGGCTGGCACAGTAACCCAAGAAGGGAGGGCACAATGAAAAGTTACTAGCCTATTGCACTTCAATATCCTAAATCTGCGCGGAGGCATAGTTAGCTCCCGAACCGCAAGTCACAAATACAGTCATATGTGCGTGGTTCAATTCAAGGGTAAAGCAAAGGATTGGCACTCCAACCTGATCTATAATGCTTTTGGATTCAACTGACTTTTTTGCAATTTCAATTGACTAACAACACACTAAATACCAATTCTCCTTCTAAATTTACTAACTTAAGTAATGCAACACATTTTAGAGTTTTCTATGGGCGTATGCTGAATCTTTTCATGATTTTGGATACTTGAGCTATGGCATTCAATATGTCTTTAATTACTTTGTCCCAGAATTTTTAGGTTCATAAATGTTTGAGGACTTTCCTACTTTGCCTGAAACAGTTTTATTACACCTTAGAAATACCAAGTGGTTATGCGCAGATGAAAGTAAGTTATTTACAATAGATTTAGTTCAGATGTTTCACATATCTCGCAACAATGATTGGACTTTTCATTCCAGTATTTCAAAACGATGCATGCAAGTATTTCAAAATAGTTTTACCAGAAGTTTAGTCTAAAATACAATATAATCTATATAATTCCTTCTAGAATTTTGTTCTAATCTTAGCCAACTACTACATTAATTTGTTTCCCTCAAATAATCTTTCAATCCAAAAACCTCTCGTAACTATTTAGGTACCAACACAAGTTTCCAAATGTATTTTACTTGTGGGTATTCAAGCAGTCCAAAATCCTCCGCAATCTTGTCTTATTTTGAAAAGCTAGGCACTCAAGGGTTAAAATTCATATTAGAATCTTGGAGCTCCTACAGCGTCACATCGAAACATACAATATATTTATTCATTTAAGATATTTAAACCTCTATATATGACACTAGTTAACTACATCATTGCGTCCGTATTATATTACTTTTGCAGGATTTATGAAAGTGATAGAGTAATTTGCACTTCACATCATACATGCAAACAGCATACCATAACGTTCGACAATTCCAAAAGATACCATGCTGATTGTACCGCAGCTTGTTACTTATTCAAGGGAACCAAAGAAGCTGTTATGGGTTGAGCAAGTAATTACATGACTTAGAGAACCTTCAGGTAATTCAAAACTTAACTTTGTACAAAACGTTCATAACAATCAATATATCATAAATATCCAGGTGATCGTTCCGGAAAACGTCCACCATTCCTCTACCTATGAAACTGATTGTACACTAACTTCGCTACAGCACACCCCTCCGTTCATTTCGTCCCGCAAGGAAAAGGTCTTCAGAAAATCCTCTTCTATCTCATTCCAGAGTAAGCGCTTCGGACATTTCTGATGACGGGAAGGCCATGACGATTGCGAGAGTGCACAACCTCCCAGAGTGCCACAGCACCTGGGACACCTATCTAGGTTCATATGTCCATTTTTTAAACCAATAGGACGTACAGCGCGTACAGAATGCCGGGAATATATCCAAGGATCGTCAAGATTAAACAAATCCAGAACTCCAGCTGTTGAGAACCACAAGAACAGAGCATAAGTACACTCAGTTCAGAAGTAGTATGAATAGAACAGGCCAACCATAAGAATTTCCAAAAAAAAAGTTCTTCACACTCGAAATCTTACTAACTAAATAAACTCAAATCCTGCGAATCTTAGTTTCAATAAACCTACAAACTATCAAGCACAAATAGTTCAGAACCAAGAATACAACAAAAACAACTTCGCGCAAGTAGTAAGCTTCGCTAAAACAAACATCACTCCGTTCTTAAGTTCGTACTCAACTTACCCCGCAAGAGTATCTTAGGAACACTCCCAAAGGAGGCAACAAGATAGCGATCAAGATCTCGCAGAACGTAGCGGCGGCCATTTTAAAGAAGCGCGGACTTCACCCACAAACGCAAATGCAAGAGCTCTGTGCCGGATGCTTCAGCTACTCGCAACAAGAACAAATTTCAGCAGCCTCAAACATAAACAAAAGAGTGCGACACTAGCAGAACGGCGCAGCATTTCTATACCCTTGGTCGGTTACCAGCAGCGTCCACTCACTAGTAACTAGTCTAAAATAATTCCATAGTTACCTAGATACTGTTGTCCGCATTTGAGGAGAGTCCCTAGGCCGACACTTGTCGAGAATTCAGTGGATGCGACATAAGCATCCTACGTTAGCACGACATCCACAACTGTTCCTGGAACGGAGCAGCGATACTTCGGAGGTAATCTCGATAGAAGAGACATTTCGGGAATCTATATTTAGTTGGTACGACCCTGAGGATGGAAGCGAGATCCAGGTGGAGCAGTGTGATAACGCCACGTGGGATGTGTGTGAGCGGGAAGCCTTTTTATAGGTGGTGGGATCCTATGCAACGTGTTGGATGACGAGAGGCGGAGGTGGTGGCAATTTTGGATGTCAGGCTGGCCTTCGTGGGGGGGCGAGGAGAGTGGGTTCAGAAGCTGCTGCTTCGATGCATTCAAAAGTTGCATTCAAAAGGCGGGTTGGATGGGGTTTGGTGACGGAAGTTACTCATCGGCGGCGAGTGTGCAACGGTGCATCGTTGGAGCGTTGGAGCTGCGGTGTATTGCCGCTCCTTTCTTCTTCGTACATACTCCCTCTGTCCCTCTAAAAACGTCCAACAACTTCCAAAAAGCTTCCTTGCTAAGGCCCCCTTTAGAGCTTCTCCAGCCTTTCTCTCCAAACGGAGGACTGGAAACGGATTTTCCCGTGTGACTTTCCCTGTGCAGGATGCCCTCTAGGCGGGGTCCAGCTTGACTCGCCAAAACGAGAATGAAAATAGAAAACTATGGGACCACTGTCCGGAATCGTCAAAAGCAATATGCGCTAGCAGCGCGTAGTGCCACAGCAGCAAATGAGCTTCCAAAATAAGAACACGTCAAATTTCTTGGATGCACTGGAAATTACAGTTTCAGAAGAGAAGTTTGAGGAACCCGGCCTTCATTTTGCATGTGGCGAGCCTGTGGTGGACCGAGATTCTGTGTTCTTGCAAGCTCGGGCCCAGTGCTTTGCCATCTGGCAAGCAAGGCTGGAGGTGCTTTTACACTAAGGGAGAGAAGCTGTGGAGAAAAACCTCCATGGGCTGTGGCCTGCTTCTTGTTGCAATGTAAAGCGAGAAGAGGCCACTAAAAAGTTTTGTTTTTATTTTTTTTATTTTTTATTTTTTTTAAGGGCAACCTAGAATCTGCACGCCCTTCTACCACAACACTCCTCTCCCAAAGCAGTTGTTGTCCTCCCTTGAAACCCTAATTGTCTTTTTTCTTCTTTTTCTCTTTAGAAACTTTCCTCTTCCTTGTTTTCTCTCTTGTTTTCTTCTCCCAAGGCCTTGTTTGTCTCCTCTTGAAACCCTACTTATCTTTGCTTTTGATTTGTTCTCTCTCTCTTCTTCTTCTTGTTTTTCCTTGGTTTTGTAAAATTTCAGGGTAATGGAAGGTAGGAGAGAAAGACTTGTTGTGATGATGGCATTGCATTGGTGCTACTACATGATTATGCAACAAGTAATCAACACACAAGCTTTGATTTTACAAGATGAGTGGACAAATGTTGCAATTTTCAACATTTGTCTTGAAAAGTTCGAGTAGAAGAGAGTTTAGGGTTTGGAGTTATGAAAGGCAATTTGGTTTTTTTGATTGCTTCTTGTTAGGGTCTTATACAAAGAAAATGTTTAAAAATAGGACTTGTGTCTCTCGTGCTACTTTCAGATATTTGTATGAGAAATCAGGTCCATTTTTGAAAAAAAAGGAAACTCAAATGAAAAAGCATATTTCTATAGAAGAGAGAGTAGCAATTTCTTTGATAAAACTTGGTTCTGGAGGCGGATTGCACTTGATTGGGGATGTATTTGGCGTTGCAGAGTATACGGTTTCAAGAATTGTGAGGGAGTTTTGTAGGATGGTGAGAATACACTTACAGAAAATCCATATTCAAACACCAACCAAAAATAAACTTAGGGTTTTAGCAAAGGAGTTTGAGAACTTGCACAATATTCCTTCTATAATAGGGGCTATTGATGGTTCCCATATTCCTATATTAGCACCAATTATAGGAGGGGAAGATTACTATTGCCATAAGTCCTTTCATTTTGCTTTGTTACAAGGAATTGTAGATTCAAAGTGTATGTTTTGGGATTATGATTTTGGGTGGGCCAAAAGTTTGCATGATTGGACTGTTTTTTAGCAAACTAGGGTTGGAAGAGCTTGTATGGAAGGCAAGTTTTTACCATACAAGTTGATTGGGGATGCGGCATATCCAACAGTGCCTTGGGTGTACTCTCCTTTCAAGGGCAATTTGGAGGGATTAGAGTCATACAAGGCGCATTGGAATTTTATCCAATCTTCAACTCGTATGTGTGTGGAATGGGCATTTGGCATCTTGAAGGGAAGATGGAGGATTATTCATAAAAGAGCAAATGTTCCTATGAAATCTGTGGCAGACATTGTTTCAACTTGTATTGTATTGCATAATCTGTGCATTGTTACAAGAGACAAGTTTGATTCAATATGGATTAAAGAAGCGGAAGAAGAACTGCAAAAGGACATTGAGAATGGTACAAGAAGAGGAGGCCGGCTTTTACGGGGAGAGAGAGCTTCTATTGATGAGGTAAAAAATTGAATTCTGAAATCATGTGGAAAAAGGTTAGTTGAAGATTGTAGAAATGAAGAAGTAGATGCTGAAGTTGAAGCTTTTTTAACAAAACAAGATGAGAAAGATGAAGTTTTAATGAAAGAGGCTACAAAATCACATGAAATAATTGCCAAAGCATTGTGACAATATAGTCTCACAAAAGAATCAGCTATTGAGTTTTCCCCCTCAAGTAGTGATGTTGATTCTATGGAGGAATAGTTAGAGTTTTTCTAGTTTTGTTGCCATGTGCCTATCCATATTTTTCAACAAAGATGTACTCTCTTGAAAAGTTGTAAGAAACTTTGAGGAATTGGATACAACTACCTCAAGAAATCCTTCTAATTTGTCTTGTAATTTATTCTTCTTCTCTTGTCTTGGCGTATGCTGCCCAACTTCTGAATTTGGTGTGCCTTGATTTTGCTGAGTTTTGTCCTCACATTCTATAGCACTTGCTGGAATTTGGTTCTTCACAGATGCTCGAGTAGAGTTCCATACGTCCAACTGATCAAACCATTTGCAGTCTTGGTGCCTGTCTGTTCTAGAAATTTCCTTGGCTTGCTTGTCATTTTTGTATTCTGAAAAAATGACCTTGTACTTGATCTTGCATGATTCCTACGAGCGATCAAACCCTCGAATTGCAACCACCATTTGGACCTGCAGTTTTAACCATGAGTTCACTCATGCAATAACATGGTGTAAGAATACATACATTCACTAGAAGAAAAACAAGGATAAACGACTGCCACAAATTGCAACGACTAGGTCACCAGAACTGCCTTGCAATTGCACAAATAATTGCACAACAACTGCACAACATTTGCACAACTACAATCTAGTCATGCAGTTGTTGTGCAATTGTTTGTGCAGTTGCAAGGCAGTTCTAGTGACCTAGTCGTTGCAACATGTGGCAGTTGTTTATCCTTGTTTTTCTTCCAATGATTCATATGAATGAAATATATAATAAACTAGCTCTAAAACATTTAAAACCCACTTCAATATCTCGCATGGGCCCATTTTATAAATGAATGAAGTAGTAAATACAAGTGAAATTCTAGTCTTGGACACTAGAAAGGAGGTATGGGGTTTGTAGCCCTTGCAAGTTGTAAAGGTTTTCAACCACTTCCATGAGGTCTCGAGTTCCATTCCCCTTCCCGGCGACTTCATCGATACCCAATGGAGGGAAAAGGGGGGGCAACTAGTAGCGGCTAAGGCCAAGGCCTTCTTGAGACCCGGATTAGATTTTTGTACAAATAAACTAGTTCAAGCTTATTTTTAAAAATTTCCATGAAGTAATATAACACAAAATAATTGAGATACAATTGCATACCTTGTTTTTTGGCGCATCTTGAAAATTCTTTGTCCATCTCTCTACGGATTGCTATCAATGTTTCAACCTCATAATCCTTCCACTTGGTAGGAGCACCTCCTTCCTCTTCCAAATTTGAATCTCCTCCCAAATCCACCACTTCTTTTGTTATTTTCTTCAATGCCTACTTTGATGGTGTTTTCTTCTTGGTTGGAGCGCCTTCTCTTCCCACGGATTTTGATGCTCATCCTCTTTTTTTTGATGGGGTCAAGCTCTCACCTTCAAGTGCTTTTGCTGCAATAGCAATAGCCTCCTCTTCTTTGATCTCCATCATTCTAATTGTCTCATTCTCCCTTTGAGACATTTGCTCTCCTAGTTGCTGAAATTCTGATTGGCTATAACGAGGAATACCAAGAGGCAAAAAAATTCTAGCACTACCAAGTGGAAATTTGCTAGAAGTTGGAAGATGCACATAAGGAGGAACATGCTAAAATTGAGGTTGTGAGTAAGCCATCCATGGACTATTTTGGCTCCACTTTTGCCTCTCAGATTGAGAGAACTCACCATCTTGTGAGCATCCTTCCATTGGAAAAGAAGAGCAAAAAAATTGCAAAAAAAATTGTCAAATCACACTCAAATATGCAAACCACACTAACAAATGAGCAAAACAAAGAAGATGCATTCCAAGCAAAAATTTGCAATCTCTTAAGGATATGATGCACCTTAACATAGTAATAACTGTTCAAATAAAAATGACTTGAAATCATAATCGTTGAAAAATACAGTCTTTTAGAATATATATATATATATATATATATATATATATATATATATATATATATATATATACATATATATACATATATATATATACATATATATACATATATATATATATTTATGTATGGCCAAAAATAATCATTAAAAAGTTCCCAAAAAAAAATTCCCAAAATTTTTAATTGGTTGCCGGGATTTTGGAGCTTGGGGTCCCCCAAAATTCTAGTCAAGCCCATCTCTTTAGGTGGGCTTGACTGCAATTCTAGGGGACCCCAACCTTATGCTTTTTCATTGCCACGGAGGACAAAAGTGTTGTCCACCTCATTTTCTCCTTCCTTTGTCCCTTGGAAAAAAATTTCCCATCTAAAGTGGACTTCCTTGGTCTTCTCATTTTATGAAGTTCTCATTGGCTGAAATTTTCTCCCCATGGCTTCTCTCCCCTGTAAAGGGGGCCTAAAGGTATATTCACATTTGGTGTTAGGAGGCGTATTAGGGCATCTCCGCCGGTGGCTTGGGCACGCTCAAAGTAGATGAAAACTAGCCAGGCCCCTCTCAAGACCCTCTCAAACTCTCTTATCTAGCGAGTCTAGCAAGGCACTCGCCAAGCCACTATTCATGCACTATTCATCCTAAATTTAGTGATCTTTATCCTCTACTTACCTAGATAAGTGGTCAACTGCTTATTTATGGGGTGTCTTGGAGTGTTAGGCCACCTTTTCAAAAATTATGGGTGGAGATTGAGAGCTTTTAGGCCTCGCCACACCAAATGGAAAACTTTGAGCGAGTCTGCATTGGTGGAGATGCCCTTAGCAATATGAAAGCAATCTAAAAATGTGTCTAATTTTCCTTTGCTACTACCTCTCTTAAAACCAAGTGTGAACATACCCTTAGGGTACATTAGAGAAAATTTGAGCCCTCTAGAAGGCCCCTACCAATACAAGAGAGATGTGCAAATAGAGAAAAAAGCTGTCATTTCTGACACAAACTCTGACATCTGCAAGTTGTTAGATCAGGTGCCACGGCGGTTTTAGTACTATAATGTTTTTTGGACCTTCGTAATGTACCGCGCTGCCATTCTTAGGGGCCTTCTGGAGGGCTCAAAATTTCTCTAATGAGGAATAATAGTGTTTTTAGTCTTTGTGCTAATGACACATGCATTCTAGAATTAGTATACCATTAACTAAATGCATGCAAAATCTCCAATTTTTATGTTGATGTTTGGGCACCCAAATTCCATGCAAATGTACTATGTTTGTGCATGTTGCTGACTCCTCATTATTGATGATTTAAAAATTAGTGGCAACAGTGGTACCTCATATGGACAAGGTCAAGCTTGCTAGGAGAGGAATGCTCTCTAATTATTTAACTTACCCCATGAGATCATTGAACATGGCAAATGCTTTAACCCTTAAAGGACCAAAGAGCCCAATCTGGCCAAAGGGGGTACTTGGAGGTGTGAAAGTACACAAAAGAGGCATTTTTAGCTCAAATTTTGGTCTGCCACTCAAGTCCAAATGGAGTTGTTAGTTCAATAAATTTTTTTGATTGGCTTGTTGTTCCTTGATGTGCCTCCTTTGCTCTAGATTCTACGAGGAATATGGAAAACATTTTATTTTTTCAACAATTAGGAGAAGAATGTCTTTGGGCAAACAAAGGGAGCGGCTTAGAGAGCGGATGGGATGGGTGCTCTCGTGTCTCGTATTGTACAAGGGAGAAGTTTGGTGATGTGTCACTTTTTTTTTCTTGATTTAGGCAAGGTTTTTATCGCTCTAAAGTAAGGAGCTAGTGGAATCTAGCTACTTTGAGTGACCATATCTTTTGAAGTTTTTATCCATTTGTGGAGTTTTTTTTCCATCAAGTATAGCAAGACCTAATCTCATGGGATCAGCCATTAGGAAAATCTTTTTTTTGAGAAAATATTAGAGGAAAGTCCAAAATCCATATTTTGAACTATTGCCCAAATTGGAAAACATGAGATTCTCAACACTGGAGATTTTGCAAATTTATTTGGATTTGAAATCAAATCGGTTTAAAACACTTGATTTATATTTGGGCATAAAATGACTGGTATGAATCATGTGATTACTTGTGCAACTTCCAAAAACATGAAGAATGTGTTGAAAATTTCATGTTGGAGGTATGCTGAATTTTCTTAGCAAGACGCTTAAGGGTTAAAACGTTTGAAATCAGCAAAAGGAACCTTTTAAGTGGTACAAAAAATGTGGAGCTTTTTAGAGGGACCGAGGGAGTATTTCTTTTGTCTTTTCTTTTTCTTCTTAGATGCATGCATGCAAATGCAACGTGTCGGAATTTCCATTTCGGAGCCGCGGTCCGGGATGTACCTCCGACTGCCATCTTGTCCATTCTGTCGCCATTGTTGCCTAACATTCGCTCCGGAGTCGCTTCCTACCCCTGGAATTCTGGCCTTGATTGCAATGACATCTTGCATCACGGCTATGGCCTGCTAAACTTGTACTCGAGCTCAGGGTCATTTTCACATTGTTCACCACTGGTGGCAAGCTCTCTGAATGTAAGATATGTACACCCAAAAGTGACACTTACTTAGATGTGGTAACTTAGATGTGGTAATTTGGAGGGTCTTTTGAGAATATAATGGTATGTGCTTGTTAGGAAATGGGTACAGATCCAAGCAAAATTGTTTTCATAATTTTCTGAGATTGTATGAATAAATTATGAATTGTTGAAGGTAATTTCTTAGATTGACCAACTGTGAACACTAGATCACTAAATAAGCGTTAATAAAAAGACCATGTTATGACAACAAGAAGACAATGTCGCATCCAATCATAAATCGTCACTTACACAATTTATGTTTTCTTATGTCAACTTATGTGTTCAATTTAGGTGCATGTGGGTCTTGTTTGGATGCAGGAGTGCCTACCTTTGGGTTTAATTTTAGATGTCACTAAACGACTAGAGGCACTGATGGGTGTATATACCTTAGGTTCTAAGGTAGACACACCCAATCCCGCTTGGTCCATTTTCACACCCTACTGTTGATGTCTTCACCACACACTTTTGAACCCATACCAAAACAGTGAACACTCTTTGCACAAGCAAATCTTGCCACATGTCAGTTGCTAAGATGTTTTAAGATGGTTGGGATTGCAATTGGGATCATCAAGTGCCATTATAGGAACACATCCAAACAGTTTCAAGGTTAGTTTAGAGTTGCTAATAGGCACCCTATGAGCTGCAACTTTGCCCTTTAGTATAAAATAATCTACAATATTGATTTCCACAAAAATTACACTCCATGATAGCTTGTTGAAAAGCTAACCCTATGGATTTTTTCCTAAATTTTCCAAGACCTTGAGGTGCCCCAAACCCTTAAATGGTCAGGTATGGGTGCACCTACCTTATGTATGAGTGGACTCTCATGTCCCGGTGAACTATTGGCAATGTTGGCAAAGGGTGAGGATATTTATTGGAAGGGGATTAATATGTCTACCGCACCCTTTTAGCTATTCTACCACACCTTGGGGTAAATTTTAGATTTCTACCATCAAGTAGTTGAATTTGAGAATTTGGAATTCAAAAATTTGGACTTAGAGACCTTAATTTTGTCTAGAACCATAAAAATATTATAATTGAACAACACCCAATGAAAAGGCTTATCTTCTTTTATAAACAAAAATAAAAGTACTACTTTTCCCCCAAGCTAAAATTTTTCATTGGGTGTTTTTCAATTATGACCTTTTTTTATGGTTTTAGACAAAATCAAGATCTTTAAGTTCAAATCTGAATTTCAAATTCTCAAATTCAAGTATTTGATGGTAGAAATCTAAAATTTATCCCAAGGTGTGATAGAATAGCTAAAAGGGTGCGGTAGACATATCAATCCCCTTACTGGAATAGGTAAACTACACACCCACATTTAGTTCACATTTTATGGAATGTATCTAAATCAATCAATGTCTCAAAATTAATCAAATCTTCCTTTGTTTTTACAGCCCCCTCGAACAATAATCTTCTCATGATTTATTTTACTCGACCAACAATCCAAATAGATCAAAGAATTATTTTTTTAGAAACAAAAATTTGAAATTGGTTTTGGAAATTTATGTATATGAGGAAAAGTTTTGAATCATTTCACTTTGATCAATTAGGTGAAAGTTATAAGGAGATACCTTACGATCTACATGGTGAAAATGTTTGAAATTATTTTCACATATTTTGAAACTAGTTTACTATAGGATCCTAAGGTCATGTGTGTCAAACACGTGTTTTTTTCTAAAACTTGGTACAAATACTAGAAATGGTAGTTTTGGAGCGATTTTGATGAAAACTAAGTCAAAGGTCTTTAGGGGTTAACTCAGTACTTTGCTTGATGGAAAAATAAAAATTTGTGGTGATGCATAGAGCTCTATTAATTAAAGGGATTGATATATGTACATTTGGCATGTGTTATATGTACACCGGGGTGAAATTGACCAATCAAAAGTCAACCTTCCTACTGCCCTCCTTGCCCTCCTCTCCTCTTTCTTCCCCTTCCTTCTTGGCTCCGTGTATTGCACATATGTATTTGTGGGGAATAGGGTAGAAAAGCTTAGCTATTTTTCCCAGTGAAGGGTATAAGTAACAATTTGTCACTTATTTTGGCATTGTTTAGTTGTATCCTCCTTCAAGGTTTAAATTATCAAGGTCTCTAAATCCAATTGTGAGTTCAAAATTTTCATATTTAACTTCTTGATGATGAATATTTAAAACTTTATATTTTTTGGCAGATAAAAACTCAAGCCTTTCCACCCTAGTCCCCACGTATATATAAGGTAGGAGCACCTTAAATGGACACAATTTATTTACGGATACCTATAAAAAACCTGTATCAAATTCAGAAGTTGGGCAAATAGGACATAAACCTTGGGTATGAGATCCAGCAGTTGGGCAAATGGGACAAGAACCATGGGTATGAGTAGTCACAGTGACCATTTTAAGCATTAAAGTGATCAATTCTTGGACTCTTGTGTCCACTCAGTTGGTCTTCTCTATGTTTGTTTTTCCAAAGTTCATGACCGATTTACAACATGTCTAGGGTTCACAATAGGTATATCTACAACCTAGTCTTCAAAAATTCATATTTTATTCATAAAATTGCAAAATAATATGAGGACAATTTTTTGCCCATCTATGCCTAGTTCCTAACAGAAATTTGTATTCAAAATATCAGTGCACTTTCTTCTTGAATTGATTTAAAAAAAGTGTCCATTTAAGGTGCTCCTACCTTATGTGTCATACACAAAGCTGAGAAGGGAGAGGAAGAAAGAGCAAGGAGGGAGGGCAAGGTGTTAGTCAATTTCACCACCACCCCCCCCCCTCCCCCTACCACCCCCTACCACCCCCCAATGTATAGTACCCTAAAGAAAGTGTATATAATTTCATTTTTTGCATTCAAAGAAGTTGGTATAACAAAAAGTGTAATTGGCATTTTGTCCTCATATTTTTTGCATTTGATCCTCATGCAATCTCAATCAAGCATACCAAATTTCAGCTCCTAGTAACCAAAATCCTATTTTTGGTGAATTATTTTAATTAAAATTCATGGTTTTACATAATGTTTAATTAAAAACCATTGGTGATGAGTTTTTGGGATTTGATTGCATGGGTATGTAGGAAACATTTGTACACACATCTTTCCTTTTAACTAAAATCTTCAAAAAGTTTCAAAATCCCTTCTATAGAGGTTTTAATAGTACGAGGACCATGACCAAATTTAGTAAAATAGATATTTCAAAATTTTAATTAGCTTTTGGCAAAGTAAACATAGCATCATGCTCAGAGATACAAACTTAATCACAATATATTAGTCAAATAGCAAAACCTTATTAATATAAAGAAATATCTATTTTACTAAATCTGGGCATAATTAACCTACCATTAAAACCTCTATAGAAGGGATTTTGAAACTTTTTGAAGATTTTAGTTAAAAGGATAGATGTGTGTACAAATGTTTCCTACATATCCATGCAATCAAATCCCAAAAATTCATCACCAATGGTTTTTAATTAAACATTATGTAAAGCCATGAATTTTAATTAAAATAATTCACCAAAAATGGATTTTGGTTACTAGGAGCTGAAATTTGGTATGCTTGATTGAGATTGCACAAGGATTAGATGCAAAAAATATGAGGAAAAAATGTCAATTACATTCTTTGTTATACCAACCTCTTTGAATGCAAAAAATGCTTGAGGAAATGGAATTACGTACACATTCTTTAGGGTAATGTATAGTACCAATTAATAAAAATAGGCACTTACTTATTTTGCGAGTCAAAGAACTTGCATAATATAGAGTATAGTTGCCATTTTCTTGTCTTAGCATCCTAGTTTTGTTATTCTCATGCAATCCCAATCAAGCATACAAAATTTTAGTTACCAAAAATCAAAATCTTATTTTTAGTGAATTATTTTCATTTAAATTCATGGTTTTACATGATAATTGATTATAAAACATTGGTGATGAGTTTTTGAGATTTGATTGCATGGATAGGTAGGAAACATCCATATGCACATCTTTCCTTCTAATAAGCATTTCCAAGAAAGCTTCTAAATTCCTTTTATAGTGATTACAATGTTAAAATGAACATGTCCCAATTTTTGTAAAATAGATTTTTCTTTAGGATAATAAATTTTTGTTGTTTGACTCGTACACTATGACTAAATTTGCACCTCTGAGCATGACCATATGTTTACTTAGCCAAAAGCTAGTTAAACAATAGAAATATCTATTTTACAAATTTTGATTCTTCCACACCCCACATTGAACTCTTGTTGATCATAATTTTGTTACTTAAGGGGGTTCTTTTTGGAAGGGAAAATGTGCGTATGGATGCTTCCAAAATATCCATGCAATCAAGTCCCAAATATTCATCACCAATTTTCTTCAATCAATATGCATATAAAATTATGAATTTTGTACAAAATAATTCACCAGAAATGAGGTTTTGGTTTTCAAGAACCAAAATTTTGTATGCTTGGTTGGGATTGCATAAGAATTTATACCTACAATTCAAAACAACAAAATCCCAATCCCAATCCCAATCTTATCATATATTATGCAAAGTTATGGCAAATTAAGCATGTACATATCTTTATGTAAGAGTATTGTACAGTACCCTAAAGAAAGTATACGTAAGTCCATTTTCCAACATTCAAAGAAGTTGGTATAACATAGAATTTAATTTATCCATTTGCCCTCATATTTTTTGCATATGATCCTCATGCAATCCCAACCAAGCATACCAAATTTTAGCTCATAATAACCAAAATCCTATTTTTGGTGAATTATTTTAATTAAAACTCATGGTTTTACTTGATAATTAATTTAAAAAATTTGGTGATGAATTTTTGAGATTGGATTGCATAGTAGGAAACATCTGTATACACATCTTTCCTTTTAACTAAAATCTTCAAAAAGTTTCAAAATTCCTTCTATAGAGGTTTTCATGGTAGAGTGATCATGCCCAAATTTAGTAAAATAGATGTTTGATTTTTTAATTAGCTTTTGGCAAAGTAAACATTTCATCATGCTCAAAGGTACAAAATTAATCATAATATATTAGTCAAATAGAAAAAACCTTATAACCATAAAGAAATATCTATTTTACTAAATTTGGACATGATTATCCTACCATGAAAACCTCTATAGAAGGAATTTTGAATTTTTTTGAAGATTTTAGTTAAATAAAAAGATGTGTGTATGGATGTTTTTTGCAGATTTGTGCAATCAAACCTCAAAAATTCATCACCAGTGTTTTTTAATCAATTATCAAGTAAAGCTATGAATTTTAATTAAAACAATTCACCAAAAATAGGATTTTGGTTATTATGAGCTGAAATTCAGTATGCTTGGTTGGGATTGCACGAGGATCATAACCAAAAAATATGAGGACAAAATGCCAATTATATTCTATGTTATATCAACTTCTTTGAATGTTGGAAAATGGACTTAAATATACTTTCTTTAGGGTATTGTACAATACATACATCAATCACCTTAAATAAAAACTCATATTTTAAGCCAAGAAGTAGATTCACATGTATAATAAATGGAGTTAAGTATAATGAGACTAACCCCGAAATGCCTAAGGGGTAAGGGCAAAACATAAATGTGGTATAAAATGACACTTTTGTAACTTTGATGAAGTTTGCTTCGAAAGATAAAACAAGAGTCATGATGTTTGATAATTGTCCATAATGTCATATGTTCAAAAAAGTTTTGGACTCTTATTTAATGAATTTAGAAGCATTTATAATTTAATATTCATCAAAGTTACAAATTTTATTCATAGAACTTGAAAGTTGGTATGATTGGTTAAAAATGGACATTATATTCTAAAACTAAAAAATGCAATGTTTTTGAAGGAGAGAATATCATTAGTTTCTTGAAAAAGTAAATTTTATAAGACTAGCAAATATTGAAGTGTTTGTCTTTAAAAAATATTCCTTGGTGGATTTTAACTTGGATTGACAAGATTCAAATTGGGTTGAAAGTCGACTTGCTTTCCTATATGAAATACTTTTTATTTAAAAAAAAAATCATGTTTCCTTCTTGGACAACCTGCAAAAAGGGCAGCGACCAAAAAATGGTCAATTGGGTATTTAGGGGTTAATACAAAAAATGATAACCCAAGATGCTTAATAGTCTTGAATGTAATTATGTTGTACTAGATAAAATAATTGGTGCTACATTTTAGGGGAAATTACAAATAGGGGCATGAAAATGAAAAATAGTACAGATAGGGGCACAATTTCAAAAAAATTACAAATAGAAGCACAATTTCAAACAATTTGTAAATTTTTGTAATTTTGTTGGTTTGGGTACTTTTTGATTTAGACACATCACACTAAATGTTAACTGATTTCCAAAAACTTAGAGGTCTCTACAAAAATTGCCATCCTCTTTACTCAATTTTTTAAATTTAGGCTTGATTTGGAGAGGCCTTCAAGTATTTTGAAAGTTAACAAACATTCAATGTGATGTATCTAAATCAACCAATGTCCAAACCAAAAAAAATCACAAATTATTTTGAGATTGTGCCTCTATTTGTAATTATTTTGAAATTGTGCCCATGTTTGTAATATTTTTGATTTTCATGCCCCTATTTGAAATTTCTCCTACTTCTTATGTATTCTATTAGTACGTACTAGTATGGACACTCATTGGTCCAACGGAATGCAAAATAATTTCAGGCCCAACTACGCAAAATAATTCCCCCACAAGAAAATAATTCTTACTTTTTATCCAAGCATTGCAATTTCAAACTTTACCCATGCAGTAAAACGGTTGTCTTTGTTTAAAAAACATTCCAAGGGAGTAAAGCATTTTTTGTTCTATGCCCATAGAGATTTTACCCATGTAGATTATTAAAGGAATGTAATCTTTTCTCACGCAAATTTTTTTTACCTACACAAATTTTTCACCCACATAGTAATTATTCATGCCATTTTTTGGGTATTTTTGTATTTTTTACCCACGCAGTTTTGTTGCATCTTTTATTAATTACCCACGCATTTTTCTACACATACAAATTTTTACCCATACATTTTTACCTAGACAAATTTTTACATTTTACTTATTTACCCATGCATTTTATTACACATTCAATTTTTTACTCATACATTTTTTTCTCATAGAGGTTTTCACTTGTGCAAGTTTTTACCCATGTAGGTTTATTTACCCAAGTGGAAAAAAATCGTGATAAACGTATTGCCACACAATAAATCGTATTCTGTTATATATGTTGTGTTATATAAAAATCAACAAATACACAAAATAAGGCAAAGGCATTTTAATAAAGCAAATGCAATTGTTGGTAATTAACAAGTTGATTTTTTAGAAGATTAAACAAATAAATGTGCATTAAATAATTTATAAGTAACACAAGCATGTGTGATAGAGTGAAACTTCAATTGTATTGCAAGTATTGTATAATTTATATTCTTCACCAACCAATGGTGTGACTTTTGATTATCATAGACTGAATTCAAATGGACTTACTAAGATTGAATTGTCTTATGAAGCTAGTTTTTCTATCCTACCTTTCAAAAAATATCTATTATATGTTAAATAGAACAAAGAGCAATGGTTTTATAGAATTTATATTTCCCCAATTGACAAATGCAATTAGGATACATTTTTAGTTTTTTCTGTAATTTTGCATAAAACAAAGGGAGTTTTCATCATTAGAAAAACACTAAATTAGGACGATAGATCTCCAAATAAGATCTGAATTTCAATGACAAATACATTGCTGCTAATATTAGATTGAAGGTATGTATCATTTTGAAATTCATTTTTCATAATGATATTGTAGGATCAAGTTTGCAAAATTTATTTAGAAAAAAGTCATATTGGTCATGTGACGTTTAAAAATAGGTTACCAACAAATTATGCAATATTTTGGTATGTATTTTTCAATTTATAGATATTATAACCTCTAAAAACATATTTTAGAATACCAATTTGCAAAAGATGTAAAATGTGAAACATAGAATGTAACATGTTTTTTTTTTTAATAATTTACATGACGTATCATAAATCATAATGTATACTATATGGTTTTTGTAACCCATTAAGGACCGGTCGACTACTCTGTGGTCGATCCGGCCCTTTTTCATGAGTAGACAAAATTGGGTAAAGAATTAGGGGTTTAAGCAAAGGGGACGTGTTTGGGGAAAAGTGAACTACACCATTCAAGAGAAAAACCATGGCAATCTGAGCTGGCAAGTGGTTTGAGGATTGGAAAAACCAAAAAAGGCCGGGCTTGAAATACACCAAATATTATAGAAAGATGGGTATGAACTGTAAAGAGATTGTATCTTGTACATAATGACTGGGCTTTACTACTGTCAGCGGGCTAGGAGCTTCCTTGTGGAACTAAAAGAATGAGGACGTGGCTCCATTCTCTCCCAAAAGAAGAAGTCATAAGGAAATACGACCACGCACGTAGAAATTGCTTTGCGTACATACGGAAATGCATACGGTCACAAATATTTGCTATAAAATCATGCTTGACAATGACCATAAGCACCATATTTCAATGCTATAGCACAAATCCAGCATGGCAATTCCATCCATACAGTTGGATCTCCGGTAGGCGATAGTATGCAATTGTTATTACAATTTAAACCAACTATCCAAAAATGGTCTTGCCCCCCCTCCCCAGGAAACGACCACGGTCCTTAATGGGTTAAATGTAAGAGTCTTGCTTCTAAACTAACAATCTAACACTTAAAGACACAACATTTGAAAACTTGTATATGGCCAGCTCAGCAATGCTAAAGTCTGAGCGAGGAGCAATGAAGGTTGAGTGTTGAGTAGTGAGCAGTTGGATTTGAGCAATGAAAATTCTAATTTTATTTTATTTTTTAAAAATTTAACAATAAAAAGTGAGGTTAAGCCAAAAAAAATAATGAAAAAAGTAATAAAACTGACAAATTACTAAATAAACTTGGAGGAAAAGAGTTCTTATAAAAAACTTTGCTCCAGAATTTATTTATTTATTTATTTGTTTTTTACAAATTTTGTTTTTGTGTTTTAGTACCCTCCTTCAAACCCAGGAGGCCCACTAGTGGTGGTTTTGGATTTCGTAAAGGGCTCCTCGGATTTCAAGGAGCACTTCTAAAAATAGCATTATTTTTTTAAAGTTTTTTCTGCCTTTTTTTTTTTTTTTTTTTTTCTTTCATTTTTTGCAAATTTTGTTTTTGTGTTTTATGACCCTCCTTGATATCCGGGAGGCCCACTTGTGGTGGTTTTGGATTTGGTAAAGGGCTTTGTGGATTTCAAGGAGCACTTCTAAAATTAGCATTTTTTTTTTCAAGATTTTTGTTTTTGTGTCTATGGACCCTCCTCGGAACCTTGGAGACCTACTTGTGCATGTTATGATATTTGTAAAAGAGTCATAAAATTAATTAAAATTGCACAATTCATGAAAGATCAACAAAATCTAGGGTATTTGATAAGTAACTTAGTTGTTATTGTTAGAAATTAGCTATAATGATCCTTTTAGAAAGAAAATTGTCAAATTTATCTATTTTTGGACTTGTAAATGCAATCATTACAATGAATTGTGCAATTTTAACAAATTATGTGACTCTTTTACAAATTCCATAACATGCACAAGTAGGCTTCCAGGGTTTTGAAGAGGGTCCTCAGACACAAAAACAAAAATTGTAAAAAAAAAAAACAAATATTTTAGCAAAAAAATCTCTAAAAAAATTTCTATTTTAGAAAGGCTTCTCGGAATCCGAGGAGCCCTTTACAAAATCCAAAACTACCACAAGTGGGCCTCCTGGGTTTCGAGGAAGGTCTTATAACACAAAAACAAAATATGTAATATTTTTGCTATTTTTAGAAGTACTCCTCGGAATCGGAGGAGCCCTTTACAAAATTGTCAAGGTTCGGCAATTGCATGATCAACACTCTGTCCAAATCAACCAACATAAACTCTAAGAGCCTCATTCCGTAAATCGCTCATGGCAAGCATTAAAAGATTAGACAAGTAGTATTGAAATCATTACGTTTGTGTTAGCAAAATGTTGTGTGAGGAACAAACCTCCTCACGTGGTTCTTAAAGGAAAGAGAAGGATCAACTAACCATAACCGTCGTAACCGCAATCAAGTCCTGCTGTTACTAACTAGTTTGTAACAAATATCCAAAACCACCACAAGTGGGCCTCCCGGATTCCAAGGAGGGTCCTAAAGCACAAAAACAACAATTGTTAAAAATAAATAAATAAATAAAATGAGGAAAATTTCACAAATAAATACATATTAGTAATAAGAACAATAATATTTGTTGTCCTCTTTTCATTTACATTTATCTATTTTAGTTTTTATTCATCTAATTTATTTTTTCATTTGTTTGTTTCAATAAATGAATTTCAAACATCATCCAAAAACTTTATTCATGAGTGACCATTTTTGCCTACTTACAATTGTATAGAGCTTACTAAATATCATTTTTAACTTTCAAATTTTCATGAAAAATTTGCCCATTGCTCAACACTCACTACTCAACGCTCAACGCTCATTGCTCCCCGCTCAAACTTTAGCATTCCTGATACCCAAAGTAGGATCAGTTTTTTTTTGCAGCTTATTTGAAATGTCAGTTTTTATTTTGGTCATCCCAAATGATACCTTCCACTTTATGAATTCCTTGTACAATTTTAATTTCTTGTAGAGCATGAAGTTAGTTATATGCCTCACAATTTCATGATCATCCCATGCTTAACCAGTAAGGTCCGTGGTTGATTTTGGGGTGGACAAGGCCTTTTTTGGTTTTTTGCAAAAACTCATACTAACTAAAATACAAATGCATACATAAGATCCAACCCTATGGATGGCAATGTCATGCATGGTTTATGGGTACATGTAGTTTACCCTATTATCACTCTGTTCCTATTATCACTTTTCTATCTTCAAAAATCCATATTTTTTAGATTTTAGTTTCAAATCCAAATTTATGAGTATTGCAAGAAAAGCCTTAGAGCTCTTTACTAATAGTGGAATTTTTGTTCCATTTGACCAAAATTTGCAAAAGATATAGTGTATTAGCTATGAAGACCTTAGTTGAATATACAATTTATTGCCCCCACACCTTAGCTAAAGCAATGTCAGTTGCAAAATATATAAAATAAATGAAAATTGTCAACTAAGTTAGCACTTATGGATGACCAGAGGTCAAGGAAATTAAGAAGTTCAAAGATAAAAATGACAAAATATTATCATGTATGACAATGAAAATCTCTAAGGAAGTGGTAAGGAAGTGATAATAGGGCAATTTCAAATTTGAGTTGAACCTTGACCTTACCTCATTGTAACCTTGATAATTATTTCATACTCCACTCATTTAGGAATTTGGAATTTGATACAAAACCTTGACTTGATTATCTTTCAAATGAGACCATAACCATGTCATTTGATATATTATAACTATTTTTTTATTGATTTTTTGTCTAAGGCTCAATGATAATAGGGTAAACTACCTAAATGTATTATTTTTTAATGTTTGATTTTGTTTTTAGGTAGGTTTAAATGTGCATGTTTACGTTTTTGTACAAATATGGCGGTCTCTACGGTGGTGGATTATATTTCTTTATGGATTGTTCTCTCTTGTTGCTTAATGGACCACGTGCCAATTCTTTAGGGTGATGATGGGTTTAGGGAAAACCTGGATTCTTGGGAACGTGTACAAGTACTTGATCTTTACCAATGATGTCCATCTTTCTACATTCATTCTTGTCTTTTGGTAGCCACTACTTCTTGAGATTTTCCAATGCCCTGACCACGTGGCAGCTTAGCTAAACCTAATTTTTGTTCCGCATCCTCAAACTCCCTGACATGCTCTCTCTACCAACTAAAAATAGTCAAAATTGACTAGAAAATGGTCAGCTGGACCTTAATGGGTTAAAACATAGTGGATTTTTTTTGGAAATGGAAACTACTTTGTGAAATTGTCATTACACTACAAAAACTTCACTAAAGAGATTCTTATAGTAATAAATCTCAATCACAAAAAATGTACGGTATAGACCCAGAAGATCATGTAGGATACTTGCAAAATTACGTAGTCAAGGAGAGTTGATTGCAAATTTTGCCCATTAACCAAACCATTGTAAAATGTTTTTGAACATTGTGTGGGCAACACCCTTCCCAATCTCTTTGTTTTTAATTTTTTTAGGGATGCCCGTGTTGACAACTAATGGTACCATATCTCACTTTAAAACTATTCAATTCCAATTTTTTTGAGAGGGCTGCAAGCTTTTCAATATGAGCACATATACCCTTATTTTCATAGTCTTATCTCTCAAGTATTTACACAGAAAATGCTTGCCCAAATATCCAAAAAGCGTAAAGTAGGCTCCTTGGTCCTTTAGGGGTTAAAAGGTTGCTTTATCCAATTTTTACATTTTATGAGGATGGCCTTTTTAAACATGAGGCCCAAACATGCACAGATTTTGTTGATTTTAGAAAAACTCACATAGGAATATTGGTACAATTGTGTAAAGTTTCTGCAAGTATAATGGTTGATTTTGAAAACTTAAACGATAGAATGAGCCATAATGACACTAAACTCAACTTAAACAAATCAAATCACAATCAAGTTTTGTTTTCAAGTCGATTGTAGCCACAATTATCGAGGGGGTAATTATCCAACCATTCTACAAGCAAATGACATTGGTTGAATGGGCACACTTCGTTGCATACGCTAAATTCAACACAAATAAGAGAAGTACACACGTTATGGAGATGTAAATGTCGCTTGAACAAAATCCTTTATATATTTGGTTGCCCTTACATGGAAATGTTATGCTGCATAACCATAACAACGGAAATTGTTATATGGTGTCACAATGCGTAGTGTCACTCCCGCCATTAAAAAAAAAAAAACAGTGGCAATATTTTGTTCAAGCAACATTTATGCATGTCAAGGGCCTCAGGCAAATGTATTCTCATGTTTGCGCACATTTGTGCCACTACTTACTTGAGCTCTGCCTCGTTCTTAGTGGCTCACTTGCATGAGGCCCTTACCCTACATTTTAAGCATTTGACGTATAGTTAACCCTTGAACGCCCAAGGTTTTCAAAAAAGCACTGAATCAAGAACACTTTTAGTCCTCTAGAGAGTTCAGGGGTTAAGGCAAGTATGACACATTCAAAAGTCTTATTGAACATTTAATTCTAAGATCTTGAAGTTATCAAAAAGTTCCATATCACACAAAATAGTAAAAAAAATACGTCAACCATTCATGCATGATACAATGGAGCTTGAATAAGGTCAATGCCTTCGCAAGGAGTTGACCATATCCAAGCATTGACCATTACCAAACACTCCATTTAATCAGACCCAAAACACAAAAAAGAGAGTCGGACCTTGACACTATCCAAACGTTTCTCTTACAAAAGTTGACCTTGCATCGTTGTACAGACCTTTTGGCAAAAAGGATACTCTGAAATATAATTCAATAAATTCCTGACTTAAAGTCTGAAACAGCATACCGTGGTTCACAAACCAGAATCGAAAATGGCGCTGATTGTATGACTAAGACTTGTCAGCAAATAGTCTGGACACGGAAAAATAATGAGAGTACTCAGTACTGTGTACACCCAGGAGTTCAATTCCTGCGTTGACATGCACAGGAGAAGCACCTTCTGGCCCTCTAATAATGAATCTACATCTATACTGAAACTATTGAATGTAAAGCATACCGTCACTCCTTCGTCCAATGTGTCCTTCAAATGTAACCGTTGCAGAAAACACTTGCTTCGTGGTTGCTTTTGGATATATCCACTAGAGGTTGTGAGGTCTTCATTTTATCGATGCAATCAATCATTCTTCTTTAGTTGTCTACTTCCTCTGGATCTACCCAACGACCATGCTCCTTGATAAGGAAAATCAGTTCGTTGGTAGCTTTCTCCATGGCGATTCCTCTCCTGACCACTTCCTGCAAATTAAAGCATTTATCCAGTCATGTGCTCGATGTAAGCGAAATTATGAAAAGAAGCACAACCGCAATAAAAATCAGAATACACTCAAAAATTTCTCTCTACTGCACATTATAATTAGAGAGTGTGACTGCACATTGTCTTAATACCTTGAGAATCCCTCATATTGTGTGCTGTTTGATTGGACAACTTTTACACATCTAGTTCTGAATATATGTCAGTGCTCAGAAGCTCCTGCAGAGTGGGCTGAGTGTATAGGATCTTACCTTGCCAACATAGAGGTCAATTTTGCCTGGAGCGCCGCCCACGTATCCAAAGTCAGCGTCCGCCATTTCTCCAGGGCCGTTCACAATGCAACCCATGATAGCAATCTGCGAAAGTAGAAAACGTTACAGCCAAAGTCAGCAAAGCATGTAATAAATTCGGATCTACACATACCGTGCAATTGTAAGAAAATCAATGCTTGAGAGATAAAACCATTTGAGGATGGAACCCCAGATTACGATGAGCAGGTAGGTATACAAATTCGCTAAGATAAAAACGAAATTATTGAATGCAATGGGAATCCACGTACTGAGACACCAGGTAAGTGGTCAGTCTTCTCCCTGATTTCTGCGCTGATCTCCTGAAGATCGAAGAGTGTCCTTCCGCAAGATGGGCAAGACACGTATTCCTGATTCCAACAGGAAAAAGTTACAGATTGCTGAGAACAACGTACTAAGAATCTAGTAGTGAAATATATCCTCTTAGTCCGCAAATCCAGTATTAAACAAGATTCATTCATCTTATTTGGACTCATATCGTTGACTTCATCAAATTACACCGGAGTACCCAGACTTAACATATAACGCTAAATACTGAATGAAATCATCATTTTTCGTGGATTGCAATAGAACGCAATTGCTCAGACTGTGGATTCTGATCATCCTTCTGTCAGAAAGGGCTCCAGGACTTACTGTCTTCGTATTCCGCATTCGGCACCCCTGAAGCATGCCAAACGATGTATTTCTAAGGAAATCGAAATCCTGATCAGCAGCCTCCAATAAGACTCCATCTCCTAGACCATCCACAAGCATAGCGCCGGCTTCACTGCCGGCCTTGATGACTAGTGCGTCTCTGCAGAACGTAGGATTACTTTCCAACTTGACATGACTTCTCCCACAGCCGTAAGATAATTTTTTGGTAGAAAGCAACTTTTCAAAGTTATTGATGCCTACGATAATTGGCATATTTGATATAGTTAATATTTCCACAAATGGAATATCTGGAATACCTGTCGGTGCCTGCAGGGAATTTAAGATGATGAATCACTGGGAAGTTCAGCTCGTTAGTCTCCAGATATTCAAACAACCTGCAATTGTTCCAAAGAAAATCGACGGTAAATGTGTGTCAAGTGGTGGGCAAATCCACAAACTAATGTGTTCTCTATCTAAACCACGGGGATATCCTGTTGCAATCCGAGTCGCATGTACTGAGAGTCACAAACACAAGTTAATAAACCAGTACCACACAGCCACTAAAACAAGATCGAAGATAAACATGGAGCTAAGACCTACCTCCGAGAAGCGTGTACACGGCTTGACTTCTCATCACCTTCCGGTATATATTGTAACAACATAATAATATCCAAATTTCTCAGCAATTCAAGTTTCTCTTCAGGTTCATCTCCACGAAGAGTCACTGCTAGACGAGTGCCTGAAACACAAAACGCACGTTAGCAAAGATACATGTCAGTTGCAAGGACTGAACTTTAAGATTTTGGACGTAGCTCTCCTGCTTGGAATCGATAATGATCCCATGAATAAATCGATAAGGTCAATGTCACTTGCAAGCAGTATCGGCAGGTTATCTACACGTCGTGACAGGGATCGCGATGTAAATTTTACGCCGCTAATTTGATCACATAAATGTGGCAAAACATAACTTTTTGGGTTACCTGCAGGCAGTTCCTTGTAGGCTCCAGAAGCAATTTCATCGATAGTAGCGAGAGCCATAGCATGTGGAAGAGGATTAGCAAGCTGCTCAGCTAAAGGAGTCAGAACTCCAATGCCAACGTCTGTCAATCTCTTCACTGCAAGTCTCTGCATCAGAAGAATACCATCAAGCGATTGAGAGAGGATCCCGTTGCGAATAGCATTTTGTCAACAAATCATCATAATCTCTTAAATGGCTCATTGGTAGAAAGATCGTAAATGAGCAGTTACGTCACTAACCGATGCTTTGTCTTCAGCAGCTGGCAGTCTATTCAAAAGTATCGTGTCTGTTGTAGCCAAATCCTGCACCCAAAAGACAAAATGATTCAAGACCCAATATCCTACCCCAAACATGGAGATAGAAAAATCCAACAACTCATGAGCCCTCGGCATCAGACTACGAACAGGGATTCAGTGACTCCTCAAATATAGCTTCATGTGGCAAGAGCCAGAGGATGGTCAGAGGTCTAATTGATGAGCATAGAATAAGATCCCTTATTACCATACAAATCAACTGCATTTATGCACGCACACACGACTTATGAGTTGCAAGCATTCTCCCCGATAATTATCAAACACTAGTAAAGGATGCAATTATCAAAACAAATGTGAAACGATACAATTTCAAATACAAAAGTACAACACAACAAGCAATCATCTATGAGGACTTTATGAAATTGAAACAAACTGAAGAATTCTAAATTAGACCTAGACCATCACAGCAGTTTAAGCAAGCATCTGTAAGAACATAAAATATGAATAGAGGCATACCTTGTAAGGCATACCGATGATCAACTTAGTAGCCAGGTTTCTGTACAAGGTTTCTGGACTCTGCAAACAGCAGAACCGAAATGAAAACACAAAAATTCACAACTCAAACGAGCCATTGGCAATAAAGAAGATGTGCATGAACACATCAAATCAAGACGATCTATATTCACTGTAAATTTCTACATGTTTCCCCCTCCACGTCACTACCGGACTTCATTTTGAACAGCCCATCGACACAGATCTACATCGCAGCAGATTTAGACATTCTCGTCAATAAACAGGACGATGAAACTCCAAAGCAACATACCTTCAACTGATCTAGAGTAACTGACATGAGTACTGAGCCATCACGGTGCAGCACATTCCTGTAGTCTACCAATTCCCCCTGTCCAGAGCCAAAACACCACGTTGCTAATCAAGAAAAGTTCATATCCAAAAACGTGCCCGTTTCAAATGACAAGACGTGAGTTATAAATTTGCCCTCTGCGAAGTTGAACTAAAATAATACAAAATAGAGCGACATATGAGACAAAAATATTTGGGACCTTAAAGAAGCAGAATCGACATGCATTATGGCGCTGACAAGGACATTCAAAGCTAAATTGACATCCGCAAGGAGGTTGCAAAAGGTTTTGACTAACCTCCTTCTGTAGTGGAAGTTGACCGGTCCTCCGTTGAAAGTCGAAGTACCGCCGGTGCTTCTCTTGGAATTCAGTCTGAAAACAACACAATTAAACATTAACTAACTTTCCGAAACATCGCAAACAAGAGAATTCTATGTTTCAAATAACATGAGAACACGTTGAAAAATCAACCTCCAAGAAGCGACCGTTAACATCACAAGATTACCTTTACATCTATAGTGGACTGCAAAAAAGTTGATCACAGACTACGCCTAATTAAAAAAATAAGCCTGAAAATACGGACTTAAAGATAAAAAGAAAGATTAGAAAGACCCAGAAAGCTTCATTGCATCCAACTTTTCAAAGAGGTGGTTCAAATGCTTGCGGTGAAGACTCACCACTCCTTTCTGCTCAGCAGAAATTTTCATGCCAAGGTTTGCAAGTGTTGTGCAAGGTTCGATTTCCTGTTCAGGAGCTTCCGTCAAGGAGACGCGAATAGTATCACCAAGACCATCCTGTTGGGCAACAAACATGTCAGCAATTACTTTAGAGCAACACTTCCGACGCATGCTGCAGAAGAGCTAAGCCAAGCTCGAGGGTTCAACTTGCATACAAAGAGGCCATCAAACAAGACGTCCAGAAGTATCATCACAAGAAGGAAAACTGAACCTGGAGTAAGGCACCGATGCCGATCGCAGACTTCATACGCCCGTCTTCTCCTTCACCAGCCTCAGTGACACCTAGATGCAACGGATAGTCCCAGTTGTTCAAATACATCTCTGCCACGAGAAGCCGATATGCTGAAACCATTATCACCGGGTTGCTTGCTTTCATGGAAAACAAGAAGTTGTGATAATCATGTTTGCGGCAAATTCGAGCAAACTCAAAGGCTGACTCGACCTGCAGAAGCCATATTTGATGAGTTGCTGCATAGTGACACTGCTCAACTTCCAATAAAAACTGAATGAAATAGGAAAAGAACCAGAAACCTTTTCCATAAAGAAACATCACAAAACTCTCATCCTCGGTATGGACCATACAAAAATACATCATGCTATTCATGAGATTCCCCTCTCAAAATACTCGCAGAAGTCTATGAGAATATAAATGATTCACACAAGCCCCAAGTCACAAGCAGAGTCCATTCAGAAAGGCCTGCGAAACTGACCATGCCTCTTGGAGAGTCCCCGTAGTAGCTCATAATACGATCAGACAAACTTCCATGGTTTGTCCCTATGCGCATAGCCCTTCCATACTTCTTGCACTTTTCTACTAGAGGGGTAAACACCTGATGCACGGAAACCCCAATCAAGGTGATTAGCCATCACCAAGTAGTAGCATTCATACCTCCTCACCTGCAAAAAAGAAGACTTATTCATTAACGACACAATCGATTCTTACATACCTCTTCGATGTGCCGAAGTTCCTCCTCGTAATCAGCTTCTGTATACACCAGTTTCTCAAATTGTGCGCGCCGATCAGCTGCAAAACAGCAAGACTTTGTCTTAGAAACAATGTAGAATGACAGGACTACGTAATTGAGAGCAATAACAAGAGCTAAGCAAAGCTAAACAAGATGACCTCCCAACGGGATTTATTAGCTTCAGATTTCAATAAAAGGTGCTCCGCGTTTATGGTTTGGCCTTTAGGAAGACTTTGACAATCTAGCCGCCAATCTGAAAGATATCACTCTGCGCTACGAATTGACAGGCAGCATCGTACATTGAAAAAAATCAAACGTCGATTCACCAACAAATTTGCTCACCAAAGTTGCCAGGGTTAATACGAATCTTGTCAAAGCAATCAGCCACTGCCATTGCAATTGGGGGTGCAAAATGAATATCTGCAACCAGAGGTATATTGTACCTGTCACTCTCAACAAGGTAAATATCATGTCACAAACATATTTGTTGGTTAAGAGCATGGTTTGTAACTAATTAAGTTGCTTAATCTTCATTTTATCATAAAATCAAGTTATAAAATTAATTACACGCAAACGCCTCCGCACAGGATCATCAGCAGCTATAGTGTTTTAAAGACAGCGGAAAAAATAGTCAAGCACTTCGATGACTGAGGTAAAGATGGCTAGGCAGTACCCTTTTTGTACAAGAGTGTTCTTGATATCATAGCAAGCATTAGCCTCTTTCCTCCCTTGAACTGTAATCCGTACAATATCACATCCTTGGTCTGCAATCCTCATCACCTGGGAAGTTCACGACCAAATAGATTGTCACGTTAGGGTATACAGTAAACCTAGCTTTCTTTTTTGCACTATTCTAGATAATATTTACTGAATGACGTTAAGATGGACAGACCTGCTCCACAGTGCCCTTGACATCCTTTGTGTCTGTGGTGGTCATGGTTTGCACTCGAATGGGGTGCTCACTGCCAACGGTTACCTCACCAATATTCACGGTTCTCGTCTTCCTCCTCACAGGCATGTGGATTGCTTCACAATACTTCTGCCGAGGCACTGCTTACACGCGACAATGCCATCACCAGCGGTTAGAGTAAATCAACCAGAGGGATTGAAAGTCATCCTAAAATGACTGGATTCTTTCATCTCCTCGCCTTAGTACCCCTCGGCCCGTGATCTAGTCATGAAAGTCACCGAAATCCTGAACGATCTTCCAGGATATCAGCACGTGCATTCACTCTCTATAAGTTGCAGAATTGATTTCTCTTCCCAATCAAGTGAATGTGTATACCCTAAGGATATTTCACCTTAACAAGGGTCATTACTCCTCGAGCAGCATTCGGATGCAGAATTGTGCACGTATGAGTTCTGTTCACTACAGACTTCTAAGCTCCCTGATTAAGATTCAGCACACCTCGAGTTGCATTCCAAAGACGAGGACTTCGGATAGAATTTTCTTCCAATTCGACCACACGAAAACCAGGGAGCAATTGCCAGAATCGTGCGAAGTCGAAAAGAAATCCAGGAAAATAAAGGCGACAAAAACAATTCGACGTAAATACCATCACCTACGTCGCAATTCACAGTCGTGAATTTCTAAAACACGTCGCAGAACAATGCGACGAATGCGCATGCGCTAATTAAAAGTACAAAAAGGCATAAAAGTATCACCTAAAAGCTGACTTCCTTGAGACGCAGGCTCCATCTCCACCAATTCGGGAGCCACATTGCGCACGCCAGCCACCCGCACCCTCTGTCCCCGAGTCTCCTGGGCCTTCACCGCCCCTTTCAATTCCACCGCCACACCTAGCTGCAAAGTTCCGGGCAAGCAGTCCATCTTCTTCACGCTCGAAAACGAGCTCGGAATGCTCGCAGTCATCACCAAATTCGTCATTCCAGCCATAGCTCCAAAGTTCCAAGTCTCCAAATCTCTCCAACTCTCTCCAAATCTCTCCGAATCTCACCGTACTTTCTCACCGACTTAATCTGCTCGCAACAACCGCCAACTAAACTCTCTTCCTCAACACCGCCTCTTCACCGATATCATACAACAAATTCGTAAACCTCCACAAGGTCTCCTAATTTCGTGCAAAAGGCAAAAGAACAGAAAAACAAAAAGTAAAGAGGAAGTGCTACTAAGTTACGGCTTTGCAAAAGAGACAACACAAGCAATATTTGTTGTCAGCAATGCTACATGTTGCGGGGAAAAGAATGCGCCATCGTTGGCTCTGCAAGTGACAAAACACGACGACGGATAAAGCGAGAGAGAACGCAGCGAGTTACAGCAGCTGCTGCAAGTGAATGGGAGGCTCCAGCCAAGCTCCGGGCAGCACCGGGCAGCACGAGAGAGGGTATCGTAGATCGCGGGATGCGCTTGTCCCTCTGCATTATGCCCGGTGACTTCGTTATGTCCGATGGTCCGCTTCATACCCGGTAATACCCGGTAATACCCGGTCTGCGGACTGCCTTTTGTGCCCCCTCGAGTTCACGACTTGGTCTTCAATATGACAACATCCAAACAAACAACCTCATATAAGGATTGATGCCAAGCTTCACAATCAGCGGTTGCTAAATTTAGCAAAATTTCTATCTCCAAGATGCAAAACTGTCTTCGAGGTGAGGTACAATTTGGCGGGCTCCCCTATTGCTGATGGGACCTCAGATTAACCCTTTAGAGACCACCAAACCATATTTTGGTTCAGGAGAGTAGTTTTTGGCCTATACAGTAAAATCGCTCAATAATTTGGAAAATGATCTTGAAGAGCGCTTGTGAACATAGGAATTTTGCATTCAATACAAAAAACAACAATGAAATTAGATATGGGAGTTGATAAATAATGGTGTTTATATATCATGGCCTCAGAATACATATCCATATTTGGTCAGAGATGGATCAAAGCAACAACACAATACATCAAACATCCAAGAAGAATGCCACATTTCAGTTGTGCAATCTTAAAAAATTTCAAATTGCTTAAGGAATACGCTTGTATTGTTTCTCTATACGGTAGTAGTATAATTGTAGTATTTGAGAAGCCATTGAAATGATACTATCATTTTATTTTAAAAAAAATTCATCCTACATTTAAGGCCAATTTTTGATTGCTTTCACCAATTGGATTTTCCATAACAATTATCAAATTTCTTGTAGAACCGTTTTAGGGTAGCAAAGAAAATGGGATTTTTGACCCTTTTTGTCTACTTAGGTACACCTTGTGATTGCTATTTTTGTCTATTTTGTGTGAAACTAGTCTTGTTGGAAAGGTGGAAAATCTTGTTTTTTTGAAATATAAGGCTCTTCTCAATCAAAGCTTGCATAAAGCATTAACATTCAAAACCAAACAAAAATGAAAAACTAGAGATTTTCCATATACAACCCATTTAATCATTATAATGTTTCACCTCCAATGGTAGATCTAACTGAAATTTTGATACATTATAGCAAACAAGGTGTTCTCTGCATTTGTACGGTTGAATTATTCAAATTGGATCCATATTTATTTCAAATGCACATATAATTTTATGACCCCGATTTCTAGTGGATTTTGGAAAAATGTGTGTGGTCTTCAACCCCTGAGTGCCTCAAGTTGATTTTGCTTCCAAGGATCATTTGAGATCTTTCCCCCTTTATTGGGTGCCATGACCTCAAAATCAAGATCGTAATGACGGTTACGTTGGTTAGAGGTTGGTTACCCTTCCTCTTTTTTTCTTAAACCAAGTGAGGAGGTTTGTTCCTCACTTGACATTTTGCTTAATACAATGGAATACTTTTAATGTCACATTTGCGTCTCTTAGTGTTTGTTTCTACATTAGGTTATGATCTCAAAATAGGAAAGGAATGTCTAAGAGTCGACATTCCTTTCCTATTTTGAGATCATAACCTAATGTAGAAACAAACACTAAGAGACGCAAATGTGACATTAAAAGTATTCCATTGTATTAAGCAAAATGTCAAGTGAGGAACAAACCTCCTCACTTGGTTTAAGAAAAAAAGAGGAAGGGTAACCAACCTCTAACCAACGTAACTGTCATTACGAACTAGTTCGTAACATTATCCCTCTTTTTAAGTAGAGTTTTTTTACGGTTTGGTGCCAGCGTCCTAGGGTGCTTCTTATGAAATTTTGCCACCGCTAATGGTGCATTCTCTAAATTCGCTGTCGGCTCCCAAGAATTCTCTTCTGGTCCGTAGCCCTTCCAAGAGACTAGATATTGCAATCTTCTTTTCCAACCAAAAATTCGTGAATTAAGAACTTTGTGGACTTTCCATTCGACATCTCCATCAAAAGTGGTAATCGGTGGGGGTGGTAATTGGCGTCGTCCCGGAATGGAATCATGACGATATCTTTTAAGCAAGGAGACATGGAACACATCATGAATCTGCAATGTTTTTGGTAATTGTAAGCAATAAACAACATCGGAGAGTTTAGCAATTACTGTAAATGGTCCCAAAAACTTTGGGACCAGTTTCCAAGACGGCTCCGTTGTTGTTATATTATTGTGCCAAAGAAGAACCTTGTCGCATATTTGAAATGTTGATTGTAATTGTACCCCGCAATCATAGTTGCGTTTGGCGTCTTCCCCTGCAATT